>VWZD01009949.1:0-13836 GCA_013396695.1 Sakesphorus luctuosus
TGCTCTGGAATTTTTTTCCAGTGCAGAAATAAAAAAGAACTGACACATTTCATATTTTGTGGTTGATGTACTGTTTCTGAATCTAGCCCTTCCATGACTTTACAAATCCTTTTCTCTTCTCTTTTCTGTCTTACTCAGCATATTCCCCTTAAAGCTATATCCTTCAAGGTCATAGTCTGCAGAGAGCCAGTTGGTTCTTCTTTCTCCTGGAGCCTGTAAGAGAAAGCAGAAGAGAGACAATCCTTGTAATTGTGTCTGGTGTACAGGTTCAAGACTGGTCTCACTCCTGTTATTATACTTTGCTCTTTATCAGTACAGAAATGTTCCTTTCCATTTGGTTTACATTTTGTATTTTAATTTCATTTTTCCTTTGCTGAAACAGAAAGAAAAACTGAATGTTCCAAAGCATTCCCATACTTAGGAAGCTTGTCAATCTTAGCATAATTGAACAAGAGAAGATTTTATTGCAAGCAGAAAATAATAATACACACTAACGTACAATCTCCCTTCCTCTGAGAAGATATGCAGATTGTAATAGTGCTGACTCAGTTTAGGAGCTAAATTTTGTTTCTTCCTCCACTATCAGATTTAAATACAATTCCACCTTTTATCCAGGCTGGTAATAAACTCAGATCTGTAGTTCTGCAATAACTATTTTTATACACTTGTGAACCAACCACTCACCTCTTTAAAGGTCTTCCCACTGCTTTTTCATTCCATTTAAGCGTATGTCCTCCCAAAACACCTGCAAGGCCCATGTGGGGCTTACCTTTCAGTGGTGACAGCTCTGCTGAAGTAGCATAGCGCACCTGCGTGTTGGCTCTGCCCCAAGGCAGAGGTACCCAAGCAGCCCTTGGATTTGGGACCACAACTCTTGTGACTTGGTGAAGCAGCATGAGGCACACAAGAGACAGAGCAGGAAACAGACACCACAGCATGACTTTGCTGGAGTTGGTTTTCCTGTGAGCAGAGCAAAAGCAGAGCGAGGTCCAGAGGGTGCATGTCCCTGGCAGCACATCCACACTGCTCCTGGATCCTTTTCATTTTTGCCTTCCCCTCAAGTACCGTGTGCTGATGGCTAGCTGCACACATTATGCCATGCTGGTGGCCAGCAGTTGATCAACAAGCATGTCTCCATCTCCCTACCTCTGTGTCCTGTGCTGGTTATAACATGCAGAGGTGGGTGCATCGGTGCAGCCCCAAACATGTGCAAGCCTCTTGGAAGGCAGACAAGGCTCCTTCCTCTCTCAGTTGTGCTGGCCCTCACCTAAAAAATGTGGCCAAGTGGAGAAAGGTTTTTGCATTGCTGTCAACCACCCCTGACTGGGACAGCTCCCTTCTCACATTTCTGATTCTGCTGCCACTTCAGATATGCTCAGTCAGCATCAACAATGCTGCTTCCTCATCCTCAGTGGAAAAAGGTGTTAAAAGGATGCCTCTGAGGCCTGGTAGTGGTTGTTTACCTAAGAAATGGTATCAGCTCCCCTTCAAAGTTATCCAGGCACAATGGCTGAATTTCTTACATCTTCTTGGAGCTAGAGATGAGAAAAATCGAATGAAAACTATCCTGTACCTTTTTTTTGGTGTCATACTATAAATAGTCTTTGCAATTTTTCTCTGTCTTTCACTTCCCCTTGTTCTTTCTCAGCTCTGCATTTGATGTCCTTTCTCCTATACAAAGTGATTTGAGAAGGCCTGTATTGTAGCTTGATGGCAGACTACGGAGAGCCTCCCCCTCCAGTTATAGGTGCTTCAGTTTATGGACAGAATTTGTTCATGGCAGCTTCATGCAATGTTTGTTCTTTTTCTCGAAACAGTCTAATTCTGACACATCACCATAGAGTTCATGCCTAGAAACCTCAGGGATGCTTCTGAGAGCTGCCAGGGGCTGTAGTCACAGGAGCGGGGAGAAGATGATATAGCACAGGCTATATACCAGCTTTTTGTATGCTCACTGTTATGTGTAGGGCAGGACCACAGGAGAGGTGTTTTTTTCCCCAAAGTTTGAAGGTTCCAGGGGAGAGTACCTTAAAGCAGATGCTGCTGCATTTCTGATACAATATTGATGTTGATCTGCTTCAGACACCTGACTTAAGCACCAACAATGGGAAGCAAACTAGCCTTCAGCTTTGTATCCAGCATAAAGGGAGAGACCTTCCCGGGGAGATTACCAGAGTGACTGCAGCAGGAATAACCCTGTTTCTCTGATGAGTCTACAGGGAGACTACCTTTGCAATTGAGTTTCAGCATTAAATAGCTACTATACAATATGAGGACTCATTTTGAAAACGTGACTTTTCTTTGATGTGTCCTGTGGATTAACAGCATTTGTCGCTGGAAAAGTCACAATTAATCACAGTTAAGATACCAGACAAGTTCTAAGCCTAACTCAGAAGTGTAGTAAAGAGATGCTGATCTCAGTAGGCCCCGGAGACACAAGTGGGCCTCCATTAACAAGCAGCAATAAAGCAAGTGCCACTGTACTGAGCCCACCAGTCTGTATTTCTGTGCTGTTCCAAAGGTCATGGTGGCTTACAGATGTACATACTTGTGACAGGAACACTCATGGGGACTGATGCGGTGACATACATAAGATGCAGCAATTTTTAGGGAGTTCAGGTCCATTAAGCCTTCTAAAGTGATAACTGACACTTCCTCTCCCCAGTCCGCTTGGTTCACATTGTCTTTAAAATGTCTTCAGCAATCACAGTTTGTTCAGACAAATGTATTGTTTTATTTCTTTTTATGTCTATACTATCCCTCTTTTTAGCATTCACTGATTGCATGGAAACAGTTTTTCTGTTTAACATGCAAAAAAGTGTACTGATCTGTCCTGTGTTTCTTTCTCTTAGACAAGCATCCCAAACTCACCGTTTTCAAATTTACCCCATGGTTGTGGTTTTCCCTTCCTGCACCATGCATCATGCGCAGAACATGGTGGGGAAAAAGCAGTATTTCTGAAGTATTTATTTTTAATAACAGTCTGAATTTTTCCGTACAAAACAGTAGTTTACACTTGTATTTATTTTTTAAAAGTTCATTTTCCTTTGTAAACTTTGCTGCGAATGTCAGGTATTTATGCTACATGGAGCTTCTGCATTCACCCTCGTCATTTATATACAGATGCCTATGTGAGTATAGAAACTACAACAGGTATATGCAGTATATGGCCATTATTTCTTTATTAAAAATTACGTGCGAGACTGTACTGCACCATAGATTTCTAAGCAAAACTGATTAATAATTGATATCATTACAAATCTCAGGGTTTGGATTTCAACTGCAGCTGACTGAAATTATACTCATTCTGTATCTGCTGTATTTTTGTATTTATTGTACTGTTTTATTTCCTGTTAAGGCACTGCAAATAAGTGCACTCAGATTTGCTGTGCCTAACTTTTGGTTACAGAGAAGTCTTTCTCTGCATCAGATGAGAAAGCAGAATCTGGCTTGCTAGAAGCTAAGTGGCAGGTTAATTGTGGTGCAGAGCTGGAATGATACAAACAAGCAGTTTCATCATTTACAGTCTTGCTAATGGAAATGCAATAGATTTGCTGCAGAAATTCAACTCAGAATCAATAGCAATGCAATGAGGCAGCTGGTTCAGAGAGAGCATGTGTGATGCCAATCTGCTGCAGACAGTACCTGGGCAGAGACTGCGCTGTCTCTCAGGAACGGGCAGACAGCCCTAAAAGATGCCATGGCAGGTGATAAAAGAATTCTGAAAGGAAAATGTCTGATTTACCTAGTTAGAAGAAAGGCTTTTTCTCACTGAGGGAAGAGAATAATTTTCTTTGATGAATTCAGATCTGTTGACTCATAGTTGTCTTTTTTGTTACAAGATACTAAGTTAAACAAAGACAGGAGTCTATGCTTTAGGGCATGTTCAAGCAACATGAAATCAAGGAAGGACTGAGTCATGGTGTGTAACTTCAGAGATGGATAGATGGTTTTGGAGCATCTTCTGCTAAAGGCTTTTGCCCTCTTTCTCCCCAGGCAGACCACAGGCAGTAGCATGCACTGCCTTTTGTACACTGTTTTGTATTAGGCACACTGGCTACCTTAACTATTTTTACTGCAGAGGGCCCAGTTTCCTGGAGAGTGAGCACTGTGAATCACATCTTGATCTCTCACTTTATAACATTATGTGAAGAACCATACTCAGTAGGAGGTACACATTAAACTCAAGAGCCTGAGCATAACCACTGAGACCTGCAAGGGGGAGATGCATTGTTTTGGGGCAGGGTAAAGTCTGCTTATTTACACCCTGACCTGTCTTATTCAATCTGTCATCCCCACCTCCTTCCCTGGTAGAGTCTTAGTCACTGAGACAAAATAAAAGGTTTTAGCTGAGGAAAAATGGGCAGGAACAAATCCAGTAGAACATGGCTGACCACTACTTAAGGCTTCTCTAAGCTAAAGCAGAGGCAAGGTCAACTCAGCTCTGGACAAGATTGGTAGTATTGTAGCATTCATCTGTTACCTTTGCTCCTGTATGGTTTTGTTACAAAAGCCTTATTTCAGTGTATATCTTCCCGCAAGAATTGATTAAGCTTTTTCACATATGCTTGGACTACCCTCTTCCCCACTTTTTTATATCTCTGCTTCATCCTGGAACTTGCTGGCAGTGCATTCTCAGAACTCAGACAGCTTTTTATTTTGGCAATGAATATCACCTCAGTTTTGAGATGAAAGGAAATCCATACTGGGTTGGTAGTCACATGACAACTGGGGTGAGTATATGAATCCATGATTTTAAGCATGATTTATGACATAGTTCAGTATTTCTGTGGAAAGATATTTGAATTTTACAATTTTTAACTCTCAATTAATTCATGTGATTAGACAGATCAAAGTACAAAAAAAGAATGTCAAGCTTGTTCAAAGCTTTTCTCTTATGCAAAAAAAAAGTCTCTGAGTTCATAGAAATGACTTGAATCTTCTAAGAGGGTAAATGGAAGCCAGTGTAAAGCTGCTAAAACAGCATCTCAAGAAGGGAAACTTGGGGGTTTCCCCTATGCTAAATTAACCTGAATAATTAATTTTCAGCTTGAATGAAATGGCCTTAATTTTCACTGTCATAAAGGTTCTCAGGTTTGTAGCCCAGTAAGACCCAGCAGAGAGCTAGAATGCACTGATCTGTGAAACTACGTGACACAATATCATCCTGACTAAGGTTTCTTGCAGACCCCAACTAGTTGTGGTGTGAAGCCTGAGAGCAGGATGTTGTCTTCCTTATCCCATATTCTAGCATTTCTTTTAAAAAACCCCACCAACTTTAACTTTGAAAATATGTTTGTATTCTGGCCATTTGTTCATTTACACCTTTCTTTCCTAGGTTAAAAAGCTCTTTCATGCCATGTATTTTCCACTCACAGACATTCATATACACTGTAATCAGCTCAGCTTTGGATAAGCCTTTTTTGACAGGACAGGCAGGCTGAGCTCCACAATTCTCCCCACGGAGGAAATTGTTTTCAGTCTTTGAATTATTTCATGCTCTTCGTGCTTAATTATTTTTCAGATAAATAGAGCTGTAATTTTGATACACTGCTTATACATGGATTAGTCTAAAATTTTAGCAAAGGACAAAAAAATCTGTTCAGTGTCTTGGTCACTGTTCAGAAGTACTTAAGATGCATGAAGTAGCATATGGCTACTGTAGCATGTGTGAACCAGTGACTGTTCAATATTTTAAGCAGTAAATCAGTTATAATGTTCAGTCAGAGCAGAAGACCTATGATTACACATGCAAGGACCCATACTAACCTGCTTCTTTGACTCTTGAGGTTGCATACTGCTTCTTACTGGGGTGGAAAAACAATTCTAAGGGTCAGTCAAGAAAAGAAAAGAAAAATCATGCCCAGCCTTGGCAACACTGTGAGCTTTTTTAGAGAAGTGTTAGCTCCCTCATTCTCCACCTGATTCTGTCTGACTCTGAAGTATGCCTTCAGCAAGGCTTCTTGGATAAACAGAAGGTGGACTCAATGCTTTTAACTGTGCAGAGTTCCCCTATTTGCTTGACTTCTGCCGATGGTTTTGAAGATTCCTCCCTCTGTGCCCTGCTGACATTTCCCAATTAGTTGGCCCAAGGACCATTGCATCACTTTGCTCTTCATTCAGTTTATTATCTCAACTCCTCCTACATCTGGTTTTTCCTTCCAAAAGTGGAAACAGCCCTAGTGCATGGATTAGTGAGATGGAAGGATTTTAGTGTCTGCATAACTCATGTCTACCCAGTTTAAAGACATTTTGATTATGTAATGGATTCCATTGCACTTCTGTCCTGCAATGAGTCTGCTAGATGGACTTAGCTTGATGGGGTTTTATTATGCTTCAGCATCTTTTATCATGGCAGGACATGAGAATAGCTGGGATTTTCAAGACGTTGTATATTCAAAATAGCTTTCCTTGGTCTGTGTGTGTGCTCAGCAGGACATTTAGCAGTGTGACAGTAATAGTGCTTTAGCAAGGGAAATGAAAGGCATCAGGGTGAGAGGGAAAACCACAGGGGAATGGAGGAATGGTCATTTATGTACTTTGTTTGAGCTGGTCAGGGAACAAACTAGTGAGCCTATTGGTATGATTTCAGGAATTGAGGAGCACAGGATAGGAAGAAGGACAAAAGGCTTCATGCTGTATTTGTACAGCAGCTTAGAGAGGCCTGAGCTCTTACTTGCAAGAAAGGACCATTATTAAGAAGCTGGGAAAAGGCCAGGAAGCTGGGAAGAAGTGATTATACCTGTCACACACAGGAGAGCAGGGAAGGACTGATACTTTATTGACTGTAAGAAAGTAGCAAGAATCTGTTCCCCAATGCCACAGATTCCTGCAGTCTGCCTGGTACGTGCAGCAGATCCAAAGCAGCTCTTCCCCCTGATAAGGATCTGGATTAGGAGTGCAGTCTTCCGCTCTGTCCATTATGCATTTCTAATGGCTCCTCTGTAGGGCAGATCCTCTTGCCATCCACCATGCTGAGTATGGGCTCCTTCCTTCCTCACAGAGATCTAAAGAAGTGTCCTTTACACCCGGCCTTCTCTAGCCACCCAAGGGCTGCAGTCACTCTGCTCTGCCTGTGCAGCAGACCGTGCAAAGTGTCACTCTGTTAATGAATTGCTTCCCATTACTTGGTTCAAAACCCTTTAGTGCACTCCAGCAGTTGCCTCATGGAGGTTAGTCAGTCCACTCTAGTTTTTAGAGATTTTTAGTGATGGTGTTAATAGATTTTGAACATTATTAGTAACAATATTTGAGCATTTCTTCAGCTCCATAATTTTGGGGGCATGCAACTATGAATGCATTCTCTTTGTAAACAAAGAAAGGCTGAAAAAGCCAAAGAAAGGCTGAAAAAGCCAAAGAAAGGCTGAAAAAGCCAGTGAATGCATTAGGACCTAGTCTTTTCTTCAAAGTCAGTCAACAGAAAGATACCTTTAAAATTCTCCTTTTGTTTTCTAAAATGGCATCTGGCCAGTAAAGCCATCAAAAAATGGATTTGAACATGTGAATGTTTAAGAACATGGCTGGCAACCTTTTTGTTGTTTACTGCTATGCGAATTTGTATTTGCCATGCTGTAGAGATTAATGGAGGCCTCTCATATAAGTATCTTTTCAAGCAACTCTGTATTTTTCCTCTTTTGCTAATTGATTGTTTAATGTGTGCAGTTTTTCCTTTTCCAAATTTGGAGGAAGGATTAAAAAGACATGTTCTGTAAGTCTATTCAGGTTATTGCTACAAGCACAGGAAGCAGATTTACGAACTGTGAATTAGGGTATCAGTTCCCTGAAGCCACTTAGCTGGGCAGAGCTGGCAGGGGAAGGGGCTGAAGAAGAGACAGAAGAAGATTCTGACATTTCCTGAACAGGACCGAGATCCAGAGAGCATTGCATGTCAATATGCCAGCATTCAAAGAAGAATTCGGTATCTAAACTAACTATCTCTAATATGTCTAGCAGGTTCCACAAGTTACAATACATGGTTATGCTTTGCTTTTGCTTTTGCAGGTTATCTGTAATGTCTTCTTAGGGCTGTTACTGATGCTTTCAGATTGCTAATACACGTTGATTTTTAGCAACAGGGTATACCAGCACTACTGTCTGATGTTAACTTAGATTTACTTCATATCTTAATTTTCATAAGTTAGTCTGTTTTACAGAGGATGATGACATAATGACAGTGGTTTTTTTCTGATAATTAATCAAAAATGATGACTTATCAGAAACTCAAGCACAGTTTTTAAAAAAGCACTATTTACAAATGTTGTTCAAGTTGTGTAAATACTGCTCCTTTAAAAGAAGACTTTAAAATGTCAGTGAATAGAGAAAAATCCGACAAATAATTTGATCAGTACTTTTGTGTAATGACAGGTCACATAAGATAAAATTTGGAGTGTTCAAATTTTTCAAGGATATCTGCATCATGCAAGACTGAGTGAAAACAGATTGTCCAAGATAGAAATTAACCACAGTTCTTTTAAGGATAAACCTGTTAAACTGCTGGAACTTTTCCTTTGGGGGTTAACTAGCCTCCATGAACCGCAGGAGAGAAATGTATGTTCCAACCAGTAATGTTACCAAGTGTACCACAGGAACTTGCTGCCCCAAGGTGAGTGATTCATATCCCAATCTCGTAAAGAGAAAAGCTTTAGCAAATACAAATCCCTCCCTCTAGTGACTTTGCGTCAATTCATGTTCACAATTACTTGAAACAACTCTGCCTGCACGCTGACTTTAGCTTTCACTGAAAACTAATGGACAGTTTAGCTACACTGGCCTTTGTTTTACCTTATGGTGAATTCAGGATTTGAAATACTCTACTTTTCCAGTTCCAGCTCAACCTCTCTGTGTTTGAATGTGAAAATAGAAGAAATGTTGGGATGATAATTTGAAATCTTGGAATGACGCCTTGAAATCTAACATTTAATCTGCTTTAAATTCCTCTTATTTAAAAAGCATTATATTACAGTCTTGCGGAGAGCTCATAGGTTGAATATTCATAAAGCATAAGAAGGCTATGTAGCAGAAGGACCACGAATGTAGTGATACTTGTAAAACTATGAGAGCTTCTGAGGATGTTCACTTGTTAACAGAGCTTTTAAAGTTGTCAAATTGTGACTTCCCATGTGTGACCTCAACCTCAGTCTTTCCTGTACTTCATTTTCTTGCACTATTAGGGATCTGCCCTTTTCATTGCTTGAGAGGCCTTCAAGCCTGTGCTGCTTGTAATTCTCAGCAGATTTGGATACAGAGTTGTGCTCCTTAAGGCAGCTAATGTTTTGAATTATGCATAAGTCCATCTCAGAGGGGCTGCACTTCATGGTTCCTTTTTGGGAGTGGTGATGTAAGGGAGTCTAAGTAATGTAGTGACACTTTTCATTTTTCATGTCGTAGCTCGATTGAGAGTAAGCCTTGAATTGTGTCATTTTTCTCCCATGTGACTGTTTAATCACCTGAGAGAGTACAAGCCAGACTTTTGTGGTAAGATTGATTATACTTCCAACAAAGTGCTTCCTTCAGCTGAGCACCAGGAAGTAGCCAGTTTAGCAGCTAATGGGCTTCAGTCTGATGTGAAAATGGCAACTGTGATTGAAATGTGGACTGCATGCTGAACAGTACTAAAATGCTCAGAGGCTGTTCAGGTTTCAAGATGTAGGGAGATACACCTAATCTGGACTACNTAGACCTGCAGATAGAGAATGGTGTTGCTGCAGAGGTAACGATGACTTTGTTCTCATTGTTAGCCTGCATTGCCATAGCCTGCAATTACCTGATTCTGTGAGCTTTGCAATATCACTGCTGTCATCAGCAAAGTGTACTGCAGGACCATCTAGGACCCCAGTTTACATGGTATGAAATGGGGAGAACCATAGTGTAGTGATAGTCCACTTAACACCATCCACATTTTTGACAGCAGCCTGCACGCACATTCATTACAAGCCTGGTTGATAACTAAGGAAACATACTCACTAGTTCATTTTACACAGCATGAGTCAATAATAACATTGTAGGTGACAGTTTACAAATGTTTTGCCTTGCTTGGGTGAATTCACAGTCTCTTAAGTGTCAATAGCCCCTCTTACAGATAGATACCTCTGTGCTTTAGCCTGTATCACAGAGGAAACCTCTGGCAGCACCAAGACTGAAGTCCCACAGCCTGAGAGGCATCTGTCCTCCCTTTAAGTGGTAGCATGTACTAATGAAAATCCAGGAAGAAAAGGTACAAAATTGACAAATAAATGGTATTAAGTATAGATATATACTTACAGACATATATGCATAAAGACACAACAAAGCAAAAATCATTCCAGAATCCTTCTCTTTGAAATGTGGTTTTTCTGTGTTTCTTTTTCCAGTTTTTGAAATGAAGTATTGTTTAAATACATAGGAAGATAGTATGTCTTCACTGTGTAAAGGACATTCCTTTCTGGCATTTATCTTTAAAAATGGATGAAAGAAATGTAAACAAAATTAGATCCTGACACTTCAAACCAGACTGTTTTTCTGTCATTGTCATTGTGTGTAATAGACTGTTAGCTAATGTCTTCCTTAGCTTTCCCCTAGAAAAAAAGGGGTAAAAAAGGCAAGAAAAAGTGCAATGTTTCACTTTGACAATTGACATGTTAACCAGGGTCTGGCGATTCCATTTCCCAGAGCTGAGAGCCCTGAGTGTTGTAGACTAGTTTTTCATCCTCTGACTGAACCTCAACCAGGGCCTGTTTCTTTGTGTTTGTTTCTGTTTTCTGTTTTTGGTTTGGTTTGTTTGTTTGTTTTTAACAGAGACTGATTGCTTCTTTCCAGTCTTGGCTAGTTTCAATTTTTGTACATAAATATGCAAAATCAGATGATCTCAGATTGAGCACTCTCTGCCCCAATGTCTTTTTTTTCACTGTCCAATGTATAGCAGTCACCACGTCACTATCCCTGGTTTGGAGGGGAAGGAGCCCACAGTCTGCCAGACAGAGAAACACAGCTGTGAGGAGGAAGAAAATCTGTGAAGGGTTTGCTGCTCCATCACTGTGGCGGTGTCAGAATGCCAGCCCTGTGGCCAGAAGCAAGACCAGTCAGTCCCTACAGCGCTGCTTAGGGACATTGCAGGCATCTGATAGGTGTAGCACAAGGATAGCTCCAACTCAGCTGGCAAAAAGGCAGACCCTTTGGGCTGGAGAAGAAGGGATGTAAGCACTCCACTTATCGGGCACTCATAGGCTTGAGCACAATCCCTCTCGCAGAAACCCCCTCCTTGCTTGTCAGCTGTGTCCAGAAAGATTTTTTAGCCTTGCCCTTCACTATTGTCATTACTATAATAAATTGAGGATAATCGCTTGGCTTGAAACAGCTTTGCCTTCTGCTGTGTAGGTGGGGAAATGATGCCAGAACAATCCTTTCTTCTCCTGCAAGTTTGCTTTTCTCTGAAGCAGGGATACATACTGGCTCTGTGTAGATGCTGCTGTTAGTAAAATGCAACCTAAGCACTGCCTCAGCTAAAAATGCAAGATTGATTACATTAAATGTGCTTTATTCCATCTGTCCTGCATGAAATCAGCTCCAAAATAGGTTAATACCATTGCTTCAGAATGGAAAATGCCAGTGTTAATATAGAGTTTGCTACAGATAGACAACTTGGTACAGAGCACAAATGCATGGGATTGGATCACTGCCAGACTTGTATTTGAGGAGAGATGTCAAATGAAGGTTTGCATGTGATATCTCCTATACCAAACTCAGCATATGATCAGTTGCTGGGATACCCCAGGGTGCTATATCATCTTTACATCTGAGCTCAGCTCTGCTATGGTGCTGTGGTACTATGTTGGGAAGACTCAAATATGTTTTCAGCCATGGTCCAAATTATTTTGCTGCGGCACAATTAGGAAGGGACACCATGACAATACTTTAAATCCCACTTTAAAATGAAAAAAGTGTTCTGGAAGGCATCTAGCTGGAAACTGCAGGGAAATTACTGGAAGCAGAACAGAGCATGTGAAGCCTGCTGTGGGGGCAAAAGCCTCTCTGTGGTCCTATACAGTGCAATGGAGGGATTATAATTTTTTTGGTACCACACATGATAACCAAAAGGCAGCAGGCCTCTGCTCCAGCAGTGACAGTGGAGACGTGGAGAGGTTAAGGGATTTTGACATAACTTTAAAGCTAGGAGATCAAGTACTGCTTTGTCCTTGCTTTGTCCTTGCTCTTCTCCAGTGTTCCACTGAGCAGAGAGGAAACTGACCTTACCAGCATACTGTCTAGGTGAGGCTGTGGTGCTTGGCTTTCAGGGGATGGATATACAAATGAATGGACAAGTGTCTTTTTCAGCTGTCTTATCTCCAAGAGCCCTTTCAAGTTCAGCCTACAAAGGTTATTGTATGAACAATATAAGCTCCCACTTAGAAATGCTGTAGCTTGCACAGGGCTACTCACAGAGTGGAGATTTGCACAGAGCCGGGGTGAATGTGTGGTTTGAGGGGGTGCCCCAGGAGGGAGAGAGTCCTGCTGGTCCATAAGGAGTGCTGCACAGAGCCTCAGATCATGCTTCCATGTCTCCAGTCCCCATGTGCTAACAGCATATAATTTGTGACAGCCCTTTCTGTTAATTCATCTTTCAAAGCAGGCATTTCTAGGGGAAGACAGTGGACTCAAACAGTAACCTGGAGATGCCTGAACAGCAAATGGCATGCTGCCCCTTAGGTGAAGACTAGTGCTAGGGTACCAGTACAGGGCTGTATACTTGGTTGTTGTTCAGGACTTCAGGCTGTGAGGAGGTCCTAATCCTTCTTCAGAGTTTGATTATGCCAACATAGTTAGATTTTCTGGGTCAGGGTCTGCTGCTTCCTTTACATGTTTTCCTGGCCTTTGCACCTTCTCAGGTCACAACCTATATCCATCCTACACCCTTTTTGGTAAATACAAGAGGATTAGTCAACTGTAAGGCAGAGAAACAGCAGTGCTGAGACTTCTCAGTGTCTTCTGTTACTGGGAAAGGTCACATAGTTTGTGGAGTGCTGCAGTCCACAAAGCATGAGACAGAATGCTACACACTTCTTAGACACCAAACAGTAAAGAACTATTTGGCTCACAGACTACCAGCAACCAAAGTAATGCTCTGCCCACATGATACATCCATTTTGCATTCAGGCTGAGCAGAAAGGAAACACACTGTAGGCTGTTTGTGTCAAGTCAAATGACTTGGTGGGTATGGCAGGGGACTGATCTGTCCCAAGAGGCAAAACAATTAGGAGGAAACATACCTATTTTTTTCATAGCTACTGCTACAGCACAGTGCAATGCGTGAGTTGGAGCCTGATTAATGAAGCTGTAATTTTAGGCCTGACTCCTAAGCCTGTATCACACATACTGGAACATCCAAACACCTGTTTTGATTTACTTTGTTGGGAAGATCTCTAAGGCTGGTGTGGACTTTTACAGGTATCTTAGTATCTGGAAGATAATTGAGAAACATGGATTCAAGATATTGTAGGTGGTGGCCTTATATGCTATGGCCCCGTCTTCTCACCCTTCCTTAGAGATTTGACAACTCAAAACCAAAAACATCTGTTGGAAACAAAGCTTATTGTCCTGTTCCTGTCACTGATATTTGTGATTAATTGTCTGCCTCTCAACTACCATCATCTCTATTTCCAAGGTACTTTTTTTTTTAAATAGGTCCCTTGCATCCTGAAACATTTCAGTGGTATATTGTTTCCTAATCGAAATGCCTTCTATCATGTCCTAGTTATCTGACACTTCTAGAGAAGGACAGGGAAGAAGCTGAAGGCTCTTTATCTATTGCCTTGGGACATGCCTAAGACCTCCTTTCACTTAGAGATTCAAGGTCTTTATAGG
>VWZD01009949.1:13936-120347 GCA_013396695.1 Sakesphorus luctuosus
CAATAGTCTTGAAAGCTCCTAGCATATTAGCTTTGCCTGATTCCAACCAAGAGCTGCTGAACAGTATTCCCAGGGGACTACCTATTGTTCATCTTTCTTTCGCTAAAAAAAAATACCTCAGACACAGAGCATAACTAGTTTTAGTTTTGCTTCAAAAGAAATGCCATGCTGTTTCATCTTCTGTGGTGAAGTCAGGTCCTTTTGGAGAATGATATAACAATCTGTTCTTGCCATGGTGGGGAAGGCCATAATTTATTCTGACCTAAAAGGGATTCTCGGGAGTATAAGACATTAATAGTGAACAAGCTATGAGGTTCATAAATCTCCAAAAACGGATAGAGCTCTCTAGTAAATGAGGATTCTTATATTGCCTCCCACTCCCTTTCCCAGTGTGTTGCCAATTTTAGGGATGACAGTTATACCAGACCTTTCCTAGTAATGTTTTACTCAGTTCCTCTCACATAGATATGCCCAGCTCCGTAATTGCTTCTCATAAAATGCATTTGTCTGCATAACTCCTGCTTTGTCATTCCTACAGTGCAGGGTCTTCCTGGCGCTAACAAACAGAGTTCTTCAAGCTCAGGAACATGTGGAAACAGAGAAGGATTCTGAAATCACACCAGGGCCTGGATCATTACACTGTGCAGTTGTTGCTTGGGGCAGGACTCATCCAAACTCTAAGATACTTAGGTACCACAAAAGGCATACATCCTGCCACAGGGGCTGACTGTGATCCAAATGGGGGCAGAACTAATTAGCTCTCTCCACAAGCACAGTTGTGCTGTTTTGAGAGGCACACTGTCCTGTGCAACATGGGCAACAAAGGCCTGTTTTCTCAGGGCTAGCATGGCAGCACCTCTTCATGTTCACCCTTTTGGCATAATGGATGTGGCAAGGCTTGGTTTTGCTTTGGACCAAAGGTTGGAGGAATTCAGAGCAGCAGGGCAGAAGGCTGCAGGTTTGAGCCCCAGCAGATGCTCTGTGTGCCAACCCTGATGCCTGGCCAACAATAGACCGCTTCCCAAGCATAGTGGATGACCCTTGTGCTGCCCAGCTAAGGGCAAAGTTTGTGACTACTCCTTATGGGCATCTGAGAAGGGAGAGCAGAAGGCTGTCCCATAGATGCACCAGCTTGGCTTAGTCTGCAGTGCCTGCTGGTTCGGTCTGTAATTGTACTCAAAATCTCTGCAAAAATGAAGTTGCAGCTGTTTGTTCATTTTATGTGGCTGTCCTTAGTTGATGCTCTGTAATGTGAGAACTGTTCCGTGCCAAGACCACTGTATCTCTCCTTCATCCAGCCTCCCTCTCCACCACCAGACACATCTCCAAGCTCAAAACCTGCCCCTCCTGCCCTAGATAAGGAACACATCAGGGCAGACTTCTCATGAGTAGACAGGAGCAAAATCCCACACGGCACAGGCTTTGTGTGTTACATAACACACACCTGGAAATGGTCAGGACTACTGCTATCTCCTTTGATTATGCAAGTTTACATATTACTCACACACCAGACCCCCAGCAACTCTTGCAGAGGACTATAGCAAATTAACCTCTCTATACTATGGTGTGAAAACCCCTCCCCTCAGACAATTCACACCCAACACCGACGCAAACCACAGCCCCTTTTCTCCCAAAGAGTGGTGAAAGGCACCAGGGGAATGGCAGCAAGGCTGACATTCAAAGTTGTGGAAATAAAATGCTCAGCTATTGTTGATGAATGTTCCTCTCTGGCAAATTGCTGGGGCCCACTGGTAGTGGATGAAGTTGTAGAATTTACCCTATGCAGAAGGAATTGTGGCTGACATAACCAGTGTGCTCACTCTTCTCTCTTTTTCCTCCTACAAACTGTACAAGATGGAGGCAGGCAAAGAGGAATGGATGCAGTTTACTTCAGGGGTAGAGTTAGACCCTTTTAGCAAATCTCCTTAGGTGTCAACCACATTATTTAGGTATTGAAATCCCACTGAAAGTGTGCCCGTGCATTACAGAAAGATTGGACTGCCCCATGAAAAACAAATTCTGCAGCTGTAGCCTTAGGTCTACTGCTTCCCCCAGTAAATCTTTCCCTGCTCAATAAAAATAGCAAGCAAAAATGAAATTTAGAATAGCTTTCCACTAGCTTTCTGCTTGCAAAAGGGAGGTGATAAGGACCACAGCTCTTGCAGGAGTAGTAGCACATTTTCCCCACAGCATCTGTTCTGCCATTATTTACCTAGACTGTCAATAAAAGCTCCTGCTTTTGTGAAATCAACCAGTGTATATGGTGTCAGCTGTCACTTGGATTGTAGCTGTGATTTGGTCAGCTGTTGTCAACATTACTAATGACTATTGGCTGCAGATCTGCAAACGTTAATTAAGATAACTATTCTTTAGAGATACCTGTTTTGTAATAAAAAGCACCTCAGAACAGTTGACAGAAAAATTAACTTAGATGTCGTTTATAACCAAGTGACATATTCCACCAATGTAGCACTTAAAAGATAAGCAGTGGAACGTGGCTTATAAAATCCATTCAGATACAGAGACAAAGCTCTTAGTACTCAGCATTTTCTTGACCAATTATCATCCTACTCTGTTGTGATACTACATTAGCATCTGTACTTTTTTCTTCTACAATGTTATTTTTTCATGATTTCTAATTGTGATGATTGTAAACAATAGTTTGAAAATCTGGGCAGCTAAAGTTCAAAAATCAAGAGACCAGAATCTAGTGTGTCATTTTAAGTGAGATTTTCATTTCCATGCCAATTTCATGACCTTTGAGCACTGTATATAACCTTTTATTGAGAACATAGGCTTCAACTGTTAGACTGTTCCGGAATCTGGATTCTACAAGAACATTTTTTTCTGAGTTACAGTTAGATATACTTTAATTCATTTTGTTTCATGTCAAGCCCTTCAAGGCAAATTTCTGGTTTACTTGTTTTAGAAAGTCTCCAGTTTGGCTGAATAAAATGTAAACAGGCCCGTACATGTTACTGATGAAAGATCTGCATGATGTTAAAAATGTCTGAAATCCTGTAGAATGTTTCAGAAACATATAGGGTGATTTTTTAAACTTTCTGGAATTACTACACTAATAGTCTTTTCCCACAGGAAGTGACTACTATATCCCTAGTAATAAACAGGCGATATCCTTCAAATTACACTAAGGTGATGAATTGTGAATATTGCTTTCTGCTCAGCCCCATGCAAAATTTCATGTGCTTATATGCATGTGTACATGCACACAAACACACTATGGTCCATACACAGAATGTTTTGCCAAACACAGCATCAGGATAATTTTTGCTTCTCATTAATTTCTCTACCATCTCAAAGAGTTGCATGCTCTGTATTGAACAGAAAGTCATATCCACAAACTATAACAACCCTCCCTCTGTGGAGTCTGAAAAGTAGATCTGAGCCAACCAAATGGTTTATCAGCTGCCCCAAGCAGACTGGTAATTTTTGCTAAAAACTTGCACTTTCACTATACACCCACTCTAAAAATTAAACTTTTTCTGGTCTGTTGTCTGATGCTAGTGTTCTTTAACTTAAGAGTTTAAAGGTTGCAGACAGCAATTGACTCAAGATTCATTTATCCTTCTACCAGAAGAAGCAGGTTGTCTATCTGAAAAACCTTCCTTGAAAATTACAAGGGATGGCCTGCTGTGGAACTCGCCTCTCCTGTACACTGAACTGCATTAGAATTTGAACTCTGAAAGGGTGAATCCAAACAGCATGTGCCTGACATTGGTGGGGAAACTCTATATCCCTGCAAAGTCAGATTTTGGCGGGCAGTGATCTGTGTCAGCAGTAGCATTACATTGTTACTCCACTAAAGTGAGAGTAATGATCTGCAGTTTAAATGCCTACAGTATTATTTAAGCATTTCTGATATTGAAGTTAGTGACTCCTTTATGTTCATGCCTTCATATAATCATGTTCATGTTTGAGGTGAATATTGCTGTCCTTTGGACTCTCCCTGTTTGGTCCTCCTTCTTCAAAGAGCAGACTGGAGCCTTGCAGAGAAGCTTACTGATGCAGCCGTGGGATGTACCTTTTCTCAGTCTTGTCGTTTCCCACCGTTTGTGATCCATAATGCTTAAGATGTCCTTTTGTAGAATCATTAATTCCTACCTATGTGTTTGTAGTTGACTCGTTCTGTTTGTTTGTTCCCTCTAACTAGCATCCTTCTCCTGTTCTTCAGAATCTTTTTCTCATGAATAGTCTGCCTGCTATGCACTCATACTCTCAAGACCATAACCAAACTTCTCAACCTTTAGAGTTTTGCCAGTGTGTGACACAGGACATAGCAATGTGTGACAAATGACAGAAATGTGGAACAGTTGTGCCCTGTTGCATAGCATGCTGTAATTAACAGATCATAATAGTTTTTAGCCATATAAATTGTTTACAGAGTGCCTTTTCAGAGAGTGTGAGTCACATAAAACAGTTTGTGTCACTCACTTGTTTACATGTGATTCGCAAAATCGGCTGAGTTATTGGATGGCCATGGCGAAATGTTCAGATGGCTGAGTCGGAGAACCTCAGTTGTGAATTTCTGCCAAAAGAGAATCATCCCACTGACTTAACTCCTATGTATAACCTCTTCTGTAACTCTGCAGGTGTTCCTGCCCCTCCCCAGAGAAACTGGACCAGGTGTCACCACTTGGAAATGTGCTGCCATCTTATAAAACTTCTCCCTTACTCTCCCAGGGCTGGAACATTGAGACTCCTCATACCAGTTCAGTCCTTGCCTACAGCATGTCAGAAGGCACAAAGTTTTGGAAAGATCAGGCCCCAGCTGTCAGAAAAATGAGTGAAACAAGATTAGTGGCCATATCTGAGAATGTCCATGATCACTAGCAGCGCAGTGGAAGCATGTAACAGAGCCAGGAATAAAGCTCAAGTCTCCTTCCGGCATAGCACGAAACCTTAATTGCTTCTTCAGGGGTGGCTGCAAAGTTGACTGGTAGAAAACAGCACAGTGCCAGAAAACAATTCTTGTATCCTGTGACAAAGGACAGTCAGTAAGGCATCTCTGATGCAAGGGACAAGAGACCACTGGTATTGCCGGCCTGGAAATCCTGTAGTTATAAATGTGATAGGGGAATCTGGGACAAAAAGGAGTCTTTCACCCTCCTCCACCATGCCAACACAAATCCAGTGAATGTGTTTGGAGGATAATAGTACCAGTTTTATAGCAGCTTTACCCTAGACCACATTTAAATGTGCAATCTCACACCCATTCTAAAAACTTGCCACATTTCAGATTTGCAATTGAAATGAAGGAGCCTCAGTGAACATTGCCCTTCATGCCACAGAAAACCAACGGGTTTCTTCTGTATTTTTTAGAAAGCTGCTACCACAGTGCCCTCATTCCATAAATGTATTGATTATGAGAATAAACTAGCAGTGAGAATGGGAGAGAGAAATGCAAAAAGCTTTTGAAAAAGCACGAAGATATCTATTTGGTTACCTGGAAATAAATCCCTCGCCATGTTGGTTCTTGTAATCCTCTCTTGCACCGGTATCAAGAATCCAATATTATAGTGGGAATAGGCCCTGGTTGGGGGAAAATAGATAGCTCAGACTGATTTAGCAAAACTTGATGTCTGCTTTCTTTCTCAGGTTTATCATGGGAGTTGTTATTTATCATGTTAGACATACAAGGGTTGTCCAGGATGGGGTTCTGCCCTAGGCTTCACCAGGAGCAGTCTGAACATAGAAACACATAGCTAGCTGAAAATCCATCCCCACTCCATATCCCCCCACCAGAAAAGTAAAAAATAATAAAAACCAGGTTCTGAAAAAGCTGTTCACTTCTGCAGTTACCACTAGATCAGCACAGCTGCTATAGATTGCTTTGCATTCATTAGTTATTATAGTTATTTTAATGAAGTGCTTAAAGATGTAGGAAAGCATAAAGTGCCATGACCATGCTGCTCAAGACTTTTTTATAAACATTGGCAATTAATGATAAACACTAAATTAAAAAGTTTTTACAGTTTGTTGGCAAAGTTTTCTGTAAACATATTGCAGAATAACTCTTCTCTGGACAATGTTCTGTCATGAAATGCCTGTCATTCACACAAATATTTGAGAACTTTTTAGAGCTTGATAATTTTCATGACATAGTTACTTATTTCATGGTGAGGGTACAAGAAATAAGACATTCTCATTAGTGTTCATTGTTGCAATGTCATTAAGACAATTTATTATGTCGGGGATAAATCTTTCTTAATTCAGCTGCACTCGTTGATTTTTTTTTCTCTTGCCGTCACAGTATTTGTTTACTATATGAAAATGTAAGTAAGAGAGTCCTAGAAGATTTCTTGATGAGTTTGAATGTTTTGTAGCACAAGCATGCCTAGAAATTATGTGGTCTCACCTGAGAGTTAGATATTATGTTAAAAAAAAATTAAAAAGAAAGCAGAAAACCTTGCAGTTCCTGTAATTAGCTTCCCCTTTTGGAAGGCAGCATGTCTTACCTTCTGTGTTCGCTGTGGGGACTGCCTCTTTCAGTCAGAGTCTATACAGTGCTGGACCACAGTGGCTGGAAGAGCCAAAGGGACCCTTTCCATCAGCTCACATTGACCATGTACATGTGATTGGTGAAGCAGCTCTCCTGGTGTGGTTTCATCAGGAGGATCTCCATCACAGCTTTGTCATTTTACAGGTAATAGTACAATAGTTTCAGATACCCAGGAGCTGGAAATTCCCAAATATATAATCAAGCCTTCACACAAGATTGCTTCCATGTTCTCTTGTCAGCATGGCTTTAGGAAGGCCTGAGCTCTTCATGGTGACTGCTCCTGCTAAGAATCTGTCTGAGGTGTATTTCTGGACTTGCAAGTGAGGGTCACACCAACTTCTCAGGAATAGGACCAATATCTGCATTAGTTACTGTGCAGAGTCTGTCAAACTCATGGTGGGAAAGTGTGCTGTGTCCTTTTGGTGCCAGGTAAGTTGTCAATGTTTTGGGTTTTGCCTTACAGGTTCAGTCATGCAGCACAGGCGTTCCCTTCCCCGACACATACTGATGAGGTTCTGCCAGGTTAACAAGATCTGATGTGGTGAAGGCAGTGGAAGTAGGAGGAGTACTGGCTGTCTCTTTGTTGAAAAGAAATAAGGAGAATGTTAGCACTTAGGCTCTTCCAGGAAAACTATGACTTTATATAAGCCGTAAGATGCTGATGTGCTGTTGAGTTGCTTAGGACTCTGGCTGAGGTGTTTCAGTTGGGCACCCTGTGGGAACCTGGTCTTTCCTAGTTCTTCCCTGCACTGAGCACTACTAGCTTGAAAGTGAACACAATCCATTTCAGTACATGGGATGCAGATTGATTCTACTTCAGGTCTTTTACACCCTGGCTCTGTACATCAGCCTTCCCTTGTTCCAAAGGCTGCTGTCTGAATACCAGCTGAAAGCTTCGTAGAGATTTAGATATTTCTACAGAAATGCTCTGTTTGCAACAAGTCAGTGCTCCCTGAAAGACCTTCCCCTACAAAGAGTACCCCCTCTCAGTCTCTCATGCATACTAATCTGCACCCTTTGGAATTTTTCGGCCAAGCAGATAACATTGACAACCAGCAGGATGCACATAGTTGCATTTCCCTCTCCGTGAAGCCTATGCCTTGTTGGTGTCTTGCTTTCCCTGATGCTGAAGCTGGTCCTCCTTCCCCACAAAGGGCCTTCAGGCCAAAACTGAAGCTCAGGTGGGGCAAGCTCTACACACAGTTCGAGGAAGTGAGTGAGGGGTGAAAAAATCTGAGCAGTAAACATGTGGGAAACACAGGGAGTAACTTCCCAAGCCAGGGTGCAAGTCACAGGTGCTCCAGAGATTTACAGAGAGAAATAAGGATAGCTGCAGATACAAGAAAAGTGGTATGTAAAGCAGGAACAGGATTTGAGAAGAAGGAATAACAAGTACTGTAATTCTTGACAGCTTGTACTCTGAAAAAGGGAAGTGTAGCAGAAAGAAGGAGAGAGCTTTCTTTGTAGCTGTGGCAGCAGCAGAGATCTGACACTCTCTCCTCGTGTTCAGACCTTCCCAGCGCATCTGCCTGACTCCACATTTGAACGGATGGAATCCCCCAGTTCTTTTGTCCTCCATGAGTTTTTTATTTCTTTAGTTTTTAAGCTTCATTTGTGGACATCTCATTCAAGAAAAGCAATAAAGATACATATTTTTCATCTTTTTTTGTGCCTTATCTCAAGGCTTGTGGGTTTATGCAAATTATGCATTATGTGTAATGTGTCCTGGCAGTGTATGGAAACAGGACCCACAAGCAAGGGTGTGTTTATGTGATCTCAGGAGGTGATGTGAGTACATGGGCAATACCCTGGATCAAAACCAATGCAGCAAAGGAGAGCATTTTAGAAATAAGCTGCCTGCTCTGCCTCTAGCATGTAGTCTGGCAAGAACTGATTTTGGACAGTTCTGCAATGTGCTTCTTTCTGTTACAAGGGTAGGACAACAGTATATGAGTGAGCTAATTGAACTGCAGTCACTTAGAAGGAGTCAGGTGCTGTTTCATTGTTTTAGCCTAGCATCACCCAGCTCTGTTCTGAAACCAGTCTGGGTACCAGCATACAAATGATCGTACATTGGTTTGTTCCTCTTTATGTGTTGCAAGGCTTTAGGCTGCTCTGCCAGAGGCTGTTTCTGATCCCAGTGGCCCAGTGGATCTGTCATGGACAGCCTCAAAGCCTTTGCTGAAAAGCACCTGTTTTAGGAAGGTGTTAGTATTCTTCATCACAGCTGGCTAGATTTCCTAGAAATCAAGGAGGAGATGCAAACAGCAAAACCCTCATTAAATAAGCAAACAAACAAATATAATGCTACACAGACAAACTCAGATTTTCTTGTACTTCCCTCCCTTGGGCAGAGTCTTTGGCAATGTGCTTTGAAAAATAGTGATTTACTGTGCAATGTGAAGGAAGAAATGTTGCATGAATATTAAAAGATTTGCGGAGTCAAAAACAGCTTAGTCATGAGTGAAATAGCCTTTGTAACACCCTATCAGCTGTCTCATGTCCTCGTCCTGGAGTACAAATCTGCTGCTTCTACAGTACTGCCATTAGGGTTATCTTTGGGTTTATGGTGTTGGGGTTTTGGACGAAAACTGATCCATTGCAGAAATACCTACCCCAGACATGAGAAATGCCATGTGAATATTGCCAAAGAATATAGCAGCTGTCTGAAGGGGGAGGGGGTGAGTGGTGCGGGGTGGCAGGTGGTGCCCTCTGGGTGCACACAACTCCAATTATGAAATCTGCAAAATAAGATGAGAGAAAATCTCTGTTTCCGCATAGCCTACAACAGCAGACAAAAAGGCAGGCGGTACACCAGCACCACAGCCAGCATACTTTTAGTCAGTAGCATCTCCAGGCTGTGATGTATAAGACATTTCTCAGTTAGCACACCAGTTTCTGCTCGCTCACTGTGCAGCAGAAGTAGAGAAGCTGTGTTCTCAGGGAGTGAGAAGCAGGAATCTCATTTGAATGTTTTGTGATGTAACTTTTCTTCTGCTGATGAGCTACAGCGACTGTTTTAAAACTCTCATTTTCCATTCCCTTTGAGCCAGTAAGTACCTCTGATCAGTGAGTTCAGAGGATTACTGCGTGTGCTCCCTGAAAGACGGTTCCATCATCAGAGCTCTTGCATGTTTCTTGCAAGCCAAGAGTAGGATGATTATTTGCAGCTTTTTTAGGTAACACAATGTGTGAGTTAGCCTTGGAAAACTACTACCCTGCCCACAAGTTGCCAGAGCAGAGACAAAAAGAGGTTGTAAATTAGCTTTGGAAGAACATGATTTAGTGTTCAGACATTCATTGAAATTCAGAGATAAATGACTGGGGAGACTCCCAGCTGTTGCATATTTTCAGTTCTCCATCAGTATAGCAAGAACAACTTTTACCTGCTGGTATCTGCCTATTCCTAAGTCACAGTGATGGTGCAGCAGTGTATATTTTGAAGACAGAGCTGGAGAAGATGAGGAAATTACTGGCCCTGATTTTTCTTTACTGCCAGTGATCTGCAGTCACAGTTGAGTTATGCTTTTAAGAGTACAGCACTATCTTGGAGTAACTATACAGATCAGTGGCCAAATACCTTTGTTATAATGCAGTTGTGTTAGAAGTAGTCCTGCTGACTCCACCCTAATTACGAGGGGAAGTTAGGGAATTCTGAAGTGAGGAGAATTCTTTTAGATATTAATTTCAGAGAGTTTGTTATGAAAAATCAGTTCTTATTTAGAGGCTATGTATAAGGCTGTTAATAGTAGCTCTGCTAGCTGGGCATTTCTGGCAGTAGCCATGTTAGAATCCTGTTTTCTGCGGTTGTTTGGAATGCTTCAGTTTACCTGATTTTGTTTGTAAATTCCACACTATCCGGTTTTTTTGCATTCGTTTGCTGATCTTATCATTGTTTTTGGTGCCTCAGACATTTGATGTATATCTGTGGATATGACAAGCCATAAAACATAGCAGAATAAAATTGAGTGTGCCTATGGCTGTACGTCAACACTTCGGGGGCTGTGTGCTTCTAAGGCCCTTAGCAGAGCCCCTTCACTTAGCAGATTGTGTACCGCTTCTGTCATCCCTGACTGTAGCAGTGCATGTGAGGGTCTGTCACTCTTGTTAACCCCTCTTGTTCCATTATCTCATTTTGACTAGCGATACCATGAGGCATATGCACTTTCAAAATCATTATGGTAATAAAATAATGTTAGTGTTTCAGATTTTGATTGCTAAGTATGATTGCAGAGGACTGTTATTTTAAGGTTATGCTTCAAACTCTGCCTGTCTCAATTTACAGGCCAGCAAAGCAGACAAGGGGAAGAAAGAGGAAAAGGAAAGGGGAGGGGAAGGGGAAGGGGAAAGAAAGAGTCATAAAACTATGTAATCATAGAATTGTCTGTTGATGTGTTTGTTGTGAAAAGTCATGAAGAAAGGAGGTAAAAACGCCTCGGATGATTCATTGTCTTTGTGGAGATGGACTCTCATTACAACTTCATGAATTGTCTCCCAGTTTCCATCAGAAGGGAAAAGTTTGGGGGAGGGATGGTGAGGACATGAAGAGAGGGTGAAAAAAATGAGAGGCATAGGATGAGTTTTGAACACTGCACTGACAGATACCCTATCATTGCCTGGTGCCTAAAAATAGGCTCTTGCTAGTGTGTGCATAATGGATATTCAGTCTGTCTCCAAACTAGGTGTGTGGAGGCTTTACAAATGCCCGTTTTCTTCCCAGAAAGACAGAAGCACCCTGCGGCCCTGCCATGTCCCTACACACAGGCACACAAGCTCCTGACTCTCGTTTACATTCATTTGGACTTTCCTTTAGACTAGGGATGAAGCAGCTCTGTATCCTCAGTCTAAATAAATGGCCCTGGCTTCCGCTTCCACCTAACCCCTTAATGCTTCAGGAGGAGTGGAAATGAACTCAGGAATCTGGAAAATGAGACCCTTTTGAGGCAGAGCTGCTCGGGCATCTCATCCCCAGAGATTTACATGGGAAGGTTTCCAGCCAGTGTTGCTCTGAAGCGCTATTGTAGCCAGTGGAGCTGCAGGGATTTACAGCTGATGAAGCTGAGACTTGCAAGCCTGCAAGCATCTGCTGCTGACTCACTGCTGGGTGCAGAAGCCGAATGTGGATATGGTGTGAGAAGGACTGACATCTCATGCTTTCTGCAGCAATTGCGGCATTAAAAATGGCAGCATGGCAGAAACTGCCCCTCACACTAAAGGAAAGGCTCACCCTGCCAGCAGCTTTCTGCAGAAGCTGAGGGACATTCAGGGGAGAACTGCAGGGGGCCAGTGTATGACATATTGTACAGAAGTTGTGAGGCTGTGGATTTGTTTTAAGGGGTTTTTTTCAGTTCTTTGTTTAAAAAGAGATTTCTTCATCTAAATCTCCTTCTTCTCACTGCCCACACCAGTCCCCAAGAAAGTACTTGTAAACAGCAGCTTTAGTCACAGAGTATTGCTTCTGTCACATTACTAGCAGTAGTGTGTAGCTCGATAGAAACTGCTGCCTGCTTGTGCTGCCAAACTCCTGCCTACAGGAGCCCTTGTCACTGTCAGATGTCTCATCTTCGACATGTGCTCAGTGAGAAGCAAGATTTATTGCAGTGATAAGTGGTCTCTGAAGTGCACTTCTGCTGCTCAGTAATTGAAGCCAAGAGCCAGGCTGTTCCTAGGCCTTGTGTGACTCTCAGCAGAGCCAGCACTGCCTATTCCCTGTAGTGTCCCTGGATGTACTTCTTCCCCATACCCAGAGGCAGTGCCTCCCTGAGAGTTCTGCCCTCTTCTGTCTCCAGTCCTGTGGCCTATCCTCATACAGGCAAGGGTGAGCAGTTCACTTCTAAAGTGTATGCGAACTTCCCTCTTCTGACAATGTAAGTGGTAGTTAAGGAAAACCCTTCTGTTATTGTCAGCAGACATCCATCATGAGCATCTTCCTAAGACAAGCATTACAAGTAGAGTGTGCTCAGTATGGGCAGCTGCTTTTGATAGCATGACCAGGCAAAGCTAGCAGACCTTTTGCTCAGGGCTTTCTGAGCAGCTTCCCAGGAAAAATCACATCAGTAGGGGACTGCAGGCCCTGCAGGTTGGGTAAGAGGCACCCCAGGCTGGAGTGAAGGTCCACATAGTGTGTTTGGTTTTGTTCTTATTTGCTTGCATTGTTTGTCATTCAGTGAATTTCTCTGACACCTCCTTTATGAGCATGGCCTTGCTGTGCAGGCCCCAGCAGGCAAATACATGAAGCTTTCTGCAGGGATCCCAGAGGAACTGAGAGCTGTTTCTGTGTGGAATTGTTTAGGGAAAGCATCAGGAAATGAGAAGAGGTCAGACTACAAGAACTGGAGAATATGACTTCAGTTACTTTACAGTTGAAACATTGCACATTTAGGTATTGGATAGCTAAGGACATTTAGGTATTTTCCTAAGCACTGTACCTGTTTGTATTTTCAAGCCAACACAAGCTGTGTGAAACATGGAGCACTACTGTGGCAGGCACTACACAGGAAAGTGAGGAACCGTATTGAAAAAGCTGCGGTGACCCAGTAGATACCCATTGCCCATGTCAGCGAGTGAGAAATGCCAGTGATGTACAATTGAATTTCTGAGCCTGGATGGGATCCAGCTCTGGGAGCCTTAGCTAGATTTTAGAACTCATTATGCTGGACTCACTGGGAAAGCAGTTTGCTCCTCTATCCTAACTGCACCAGGGTGGATTTCTAGGCTGTGAGACCTGCACAAAAGTCACCCAGGGCAGTGTCTAAATTCACTGCAGTTGTAGTTCCTCCCATTCCAGCACACAGAAACAGGCCAGAAAGTGAAAATATGACATGGTTTCCCAGGGTATCTTGTTTCTACCAACTGCTGTGATCCTTGGCAGTAATGAAGAGAAGGAAGAAAGACTGCATGCAAAGAGCTCAAAGAATGGAGCGAAGCTGTTAGCATTACTGAACTGACACCTTTCTTAACCTACAGGCATCTTAGAAGCTGTTCATTATCATCCATATTGCAGGCAGTAGGCTGATGCTGACAATATATGCCTCTAAATAAATAATATGATCTGAGTTGTCTGAGGGCTGTGGGAAACAAGGTGCATATGAAAGAGGGTGGCAAACCTCAGACTGAGTGGTCCTAGTTTGCTGAGGACTGTCAACAGAATTGCTAGGCTTATAAGCAGTGACATATGCTGTGGAACAGTAAGGCCTTCAAAAGTACACTTGGTTTGTTTGCAGCATGAAGAAATTAGGACAGATGGAAAGTAATCTACACAATTTTTGAAGGCAGGAGATACCACAAGTTTAGCAACCTTAGACACTTACATGTTACTGTGTTCAAGGACAATACCTGCAACTACTAACCCAGCTGCCATAACTTTGGGCCACATCTAAGTTCATGTCGTGTTAGTCAGCTCAGTCAATCTCACTAAGAGATGCTCACTAACATATACAGTACGTGCACATATCAAGCCATATCCACCACACATGTAGGGAGCCACATTGACCAGTGTGAAGTTAAGCCTCCAGGACACCAGCAGAAAGCTGTATTTATGCAGTATAAGAACACTGGGGAATTAGATGAATTTGTTTAACCTGTAGAGGCCTGAAGACCCACTGGTGTGATCAGAATCTCACCTTTTTCGAATTCAATCCACCAGTTTATGGAAAGACACTGCCTTGCAATAGAGACCCTAGCTCATTTAAAACTTAACATGTACTAGTGTGTATGAGTTGTAAAGAGGATTCTGCCACTTGCTTTCCTATATTACTGCAAAAAAAGACAACTAAATCTTCAGTTGTCATAAGTAGAAATTTCCTATGCTCAGCAAAAGCATTGCAAGCAGCCACTATATTTAGCAGAGCATGGTTAAAATGGATCAGCAAAAAAAGTTTTACATCCATCAATAGGTTACTAAAAAAAATCCTCCTCTGTTTTAAGATGCTAATGAAAGGGCCAAAGCTTTCCTCCAACTGGAAGACATGATTGCAAGCAGTCAACTGAGTACTCTTCCAGACATGTCCAAAGTACAGAATAACAAATGGACCTGGAAGATGAGCACATATCTTCAGATGAGGAAGATGTGTGCCCCAAGGTCTACATGTAGATCTTAGCAGTGGCCACCACACAATGTAAAAAAACAGACCAGAGAGTATGTCTGCTGTTTTGTGACCCAGTCTGAAAGTCTCTGTGAAGTTAATGTGTATAGTACTCTGTTTGTATGAGACAGATAATCTCAATAACAGGACAAACCATAAAGAACAGAGAAGGAATGCATAGAGCCAGGAACAGTGAGGAACCAGAGACACACTTTAGTTACTAATGCTCTTTGCAAGAAGCCATATACCTCATGTTTAGGCAAAGCAATTTTAATTGAAAGTAGATCAGTGTAGAGGAAAAGCAGATTCAACATTTTATCCTTTGCTGAACAGCCTGGTGAAACCGTGTAGGTGTTCATCACCATGTGAAGGCACAGAGAGAGTAATTGATGCTGCTGTGTTCATGGCAAGAATGTTAGAGCAGAAAACCTTGTGAGACAAAAAACAGAGGTGGAGAACATCCTTTCCAGCAGTCACTGATTGTTTGTAGGCAGCCAGAAAGCAAAAAGGATCTGAAGTACCACAAAGCCTATTGAAGGAGAGACCCTGTCTATACCTGGCACATATTTAGCAAAGGCCAGATGATGATGAGTCATTAAAAATGGGAGGAAAGGAGAAGAACAGTAACCTTTCCCTAGTCAGGAAAGTGGCTAGTGGAGGTCTACCAGGTATCTGGGTTTGTCTGCCATTGAAGAGTAGACAGATGGGCAGAACCTCCCCTCCTTCAGGTGTAGGATATCTCCAAGGTCATCTCCAACCTAAGGATGTAAGACAGTCTCAGCAACCCTGTAGGGGTTTGCCAAGGCACCTGTGTGCATTGCATTGTGGAGGGGGAAGGCAAAGGGTACAGCTCCAATGCTGCAATGGGATTTCCTTTCCATGGACTTGCTACTCACATCAGTCCTTCCTTGTTCTGTTTCTCCAGAGGTTAGCCCACAGCAGGAGTGAGTAGTCTTTGCACATGGAGGCTGTAGGCGAGGGCCCAGCTATGTGCTGGACAGCCTGTCATCAAGACACCCTCAGCTTCCACCAAAGCCATATGTCAGAGCTCTAGAACACTGGGAAGTCAAGACAGGTTAGAGAGCAGAATGTGAAGAATTTACCAGAGGTAACTTGAGGTATAGCCACCTAGGACATTACTCTGGATTTTCTGTAATAAGATGCTGTGCTGAGTGACCTGTTTGATGCAATGTTTTCTTAAATTTTGGACCCCTAAAAATGACTGTTAACCCCCTGTGTTGCAAAGGTTCTTTTCTTCACTGCAGCCTAACCTGAGGTGTGATCACCCATCATGATCACAGGCTATTTGCCAGTTGAGCTTCTCCAAAGGAAAACTTACTTTATTTCACTAAAGTTTATTGCCTTGAAGTTGCAGTCAGCATCCCCAAGTTATAACACTGCAGTCTGAAACACATGGGCTTTGTGTCCTTGATGTGTTCCAAAAAAAGCATTTTGCAGCCAAAAAATAGTTTAAAAAAGGGGATAGCATCTTGTATGCACTGAGAGACTTGGTATTACTAAAAACATCTGCACAGTCAGCCTTACAATAGATTAGAAAAACTGAACATTCTATTTCTAAAATGATGATGGTGTGTTTTCCACCAAACCACCTAGTTTTAAAAATACTTCTCTATGTGACAAGATCTTTTAATTCTCCAAATTGTTTAAAAAACATCCTTTCTCAAAAGGGCATTGTTTCCATTTTTTATTGGAAAACTTTTTGTATGTAGAAAAAGGGATGAGTATGTTCAACTTTTTGCCTTAAGCACCTTAGCCCAAGGAGATGTCTTTTGCATTTACCTGCACCTACTGTGAGAAAGTCATGATATGCATGAGCTGTGTGGGACTAGAAGCAGAATAATTTGTGTGTGTGTGTGTGTGTGTGTGTGTGTTATACAAAGCAGCATATGTTCTGCAATTAATTAGTACGGTTCTGCCCTATGCTTGTTATATCTCAAACTCCTGAAGACAATATATTTTATTTGCTAGGAAGTGGGCCCTCCGCTGGTGGGTGGGGTAGGCCAAGTGAGGTGAAGCTGCAGCAGATTCATGCCCCAAGTCCAGGCAGAAGCTAAGCTGGTCACATACTCACCACAGGTGTGCACCCGGACAGGTGTACCTACACACATGACGGGCAGACACATACACACCACTCACCCATTAAAAGAGTTAGATATGGAGTTTGATGAGAAAACTGAACAGACTACACTGATCAGGTGCAAGGCACAGCCACAGAAGCACAATGATATGTGCAGCCTATTTACACATGAACAGCCCCTTCTTGTCCTTGTATCTCTCCCTGTTTCTCCACACTTGTTCTACCTCAAACCTCTCAGATCCCTCTCCCTGCCTTTGCTTCCTTCCCTAAACATCTCAGCACGACACTTGTAAGATGCCAAAATGTACTTCCCTTATATCCCATGAGGCGTCCCACATGCCCACAGGCAATAGTACCCCTCTGTTTGAAAGCTGTACCAGAAAACATTTCCAGTTGGATCACAATGTTAGGTTTCATCCTGCAGTGTGTGGCAGATGGCTTCTATGGCAAGCCAGGAAGGGGCCAAGCAGGGCAGGATTTGAGGACCCCCTGTCTGCCCTTGTCTCTATGCACTCCCTTGCTGGTGAGCAAATGAGCTTTCATCACATTACCTAATGGTGTTAGAGCATAGAATAAAGCTGAATTGTGATCACAGTGAGATGTGCCCTTGTTTCACTTCTGTCGCTCTTTAGATGTAGGATTAATTACATTATTGGTCTTCATTAATTATGTCATTTACCAGGAAGAAAATACAACCCCAAACAAGAAATCAGGGTTTCCTACTGCTTTTTATAAGCTTTAGCTATGCTACAGTTACACAAATTATTTCTGCACGTTGTGCTTCCAAGATTGCCTCCAGAGACATCTTTTACATATTACATAAGCATTTTCTATGTAAGATTAGTACTGTCACTGTCTCAGGTGTGAAGAAACACAGCCACAGCCACATACCCATAAGGTGATGCTTTAGTTTCAGATCTCAGACAGCTTGTGGCCAGGCACAGACTACCTTGACTTGGTCCTTCTGCATATTGCAGCTGTGACCTTCTGCTCTGTCACAGGCCTTGCCTGTTACAAATAGGGTTTCTGGCCAAAATTGTCCAAAGAAAGGAGTATTTGGGAGCACCACCAGTGGTGCTGAGGGTCAGAGGAGGAGGCTGATCAGGAGAAGTCAATTGCACAGCGGTTTGGCATCCTTTAAGAAACTGCTAAGTGGACATAATGCAAAAATTGAGGAGCCACTGCTGCAGAGAAATTTACCTTTTAGCATGGACAGGCACAAGTGGTGGAGAGGAGGCAAGGGTGTCAGAGAGAGGTTTGATTGTAATCTGATTACGGGGCTGAGAGCACCTTTCAGTCCCTCTGCTCTGTCTTGACTTTTCATTTGTCCAGAGAGTGGGTGTCTGGGGAAAGTTTGCCAACCTCCTGTCAGACCCTGACTAGTATTCAAGTACAACAAACTTTTTAATATAAACACTTGTTTAGAAATTAAGTGCAAAACTGTTTTTTCCTGCCAAAGTCTAGGCTCAGAGCTTTTTATTTCCTCTGCAACAATGAATGATATCATTGCCACTCTTACACTGTGTTAAGCGTAAAGAAGGCAATCCAGTCTTGAGCAGAAACAGAACACAACTGCCTAGAAATCTTGCATAATAAATAAATGAATTACTTTCATTTAAATATTGAAATTTTAATATCCAGTGTCTTATAGCTAAGTTTCTATGGCATTTGTCGTGATAAGTCCATGTTACCGGTTGTTTTTAACTTTGACAGACTATTCAAATGGAAATTTTCCCTGCCTCGTGCTGTAGGTAGAACATTGTTTGAAAAATTTTACTGAAAATCATTTTTTTTTCTTCAGAGAGGCAGATTAGGAAAGTTTTTGCAAGGGAGATTTCACTGTACAAATGAAAAGCATGTGCGTACCTAATGGATGAGCTCATGCAGTCAGACATACAGGTGGCTCTTTAGATAGGGGGTCATGTGGCTGCAGGGACAATACTGTAGAGCCACACATATGCAGCATTATGTTTCATTTACATTGTTGGTGCATTTATCAGAAAGGTAAATCAACCTTGTTAACTTCTGGGAGAGACAAAGTATGTTGGCAGCTGGTAGTAGTCAGCATCTTGCATTTTGTTTAGCCATGTACAAGCTGCTCCTTCTCAGACCTGTGTGAGCATTAACTCATGTCTGTCTCTGTTTTGTGCTTTTCTGAGTATTAGTTTTGCAAGTTGTCTGAGTTGAGTGGGATCTTAGACAAGGTATAAAACTGCCAGCCCAGTCTGCATTGTCGCTTGGTCATTTGTGGTAGGCCTGAAGGTCTGCCCTGAGCAGGGATTTATCAGCCCTCTGGATTCCTGCCAGCTCCCTTGAGGCTTGTTAGCTTCAATCAGCCTCTTCATGTAGCCATTTTTTTCTAGTGGTACCCAGTTTGCATCCATGTGCAATGCTAACTTGTTGCTGCTGAGATCAAGGTATCTAAAAAACCTCTGCCTCTGTGGATCACAAGTGCCATAAAAGGGAGACAACAGCGAATTAATGGGAGGACATGTCAACAGCAAATTGGTTTGATTTACTGTGATCCGGCTAGAAAGTTACAGATATTATGCTTACCGTGGTAACCCTGTTCTCCGAAAAAGAGGTGGGTGAAGAGAGGAGAAGGGGACTTCAGAGGGAAAGTGTATACCTACTATCTGCAGGATCCCTGAGTAGAAGCTCTTACTTCACTTTTGGCACATCTGACAAATTCACCATTAAGGGAAAATAAAGGTGATCTGCCTCCCAGAATGAGTCAGCATCGTATGCTATGTTGAGGAGTTTGCAGGATGTTACTCAACTTCTGGAAAAATAACTATCTGGGATTATGACTGAAGAGCACATTGCCCTGAGGCATGATTTTTTTTTAAGGTTATTCATCTCCTTACAGTTTTTTCTTTCACTTTATGAATGATCTGTTTTACATTTAGCTGGAAGATACAGACTAGCTCATTCACTTGATGCAGTCTTAAACTCCAAATGGAGAGCAAATTAAAAATTAACAATGGCAAAAAAACCCCAAACAGTCAAGGATAAGAGCTGACATGAGCAGTGATCCTTCCAATTGCATTGAGAGGATGTGGCACAGCCCGCATTTCTATTTTCCCCTTTGATTTGCTATGAGTGGCTGTGAAATGTTAAGCAGCTTTTGCTGCTATGCTTCTCCCATTCATTTCCTTACTTTCTTGATCATCTAAGATAATGCCCCAACAGACAGAAAGAGTGAACAGTGGCTTATAGAAACAGTGATTACTTGTCAAACTAATTCTGGCTGCTCTAGAAGAAAAGCCTCTCCTAAATGTCTAAATCCCTTTCGCTCTTTTAATCTCCACTACCCTCCTCTATTCATCAGTAGTTTTTGTTCTGAAAGACTCATCTCAAACTCAACCATCATTTAAAGTCCTGGGATAGTAATCATAAAGCAGTTTGGCCAGTATTTTAATGAGCATACAGTATGTCTGGCATTGGATTCTGTTGGTTGGCCTTTTGCATCCAAGAATGAGTGTGACTGTATGCAGCTCAGCGGGTGTGTGTGCATAGGTGTGTGTATTTTCTTTGTTATTCTTTTTACCTGCCATAAAAGAATGACTCCTGTTGGGCTATGCGTAACAGCATGAATTACATTCCATCTGGTTTGGGTTGTGTTTGATTCATTAGTTGCATTGTGGCTGTTGTGTTAAGTTGCATTGAAAATTACAAAAACAGTGTGACATGTAAGGGTCACGAAAAGCCAAACGCACCTTTTGCTAGCATCTCTGTGACTGCTCTTAGGCGGCTTCTGGGGCCTTGTGCAGGGCTCACCCAGCTTGTGAGGTCCACCACAGGCTATCTTTGTATCCTGCATCTTCCTTCCTGTGTCAATCCCCGGCAGCATGGAGCTTTGGGTACTAGATTTGAAAGCTACCTGTGTAGAACTGTCAGTAGGAAAGGGCCTTTATTGTTACTCACAACCTCTGTGGAGCTGTAAGATGTTAACTGTTCCACGGCTGCCCTGGAAAACTCAAATCTGTTAGTCTTACAGAGCCTATAAACGTGCAAATGTACAGGTGCCCTGGCAGAGCAGCTCTGCCCTCCTGCACTGGTCAGGGAGTAGCAGCCCTGTGTGATCAGGAACTGGCTGCAATGCTGCAGGACATCACTATGAGCCTGCAAGTGATGGAGAAAAGATTATCAGGGCTTTGCAATGTGGAAGGTTACAAAGCCTGCCCAATTTGCCTACCACTAGAGTCTCAGCATAAGCAGCAGTTAACAGCAGGCTCATACCAAGGGTGATAGGCCCATGCAGAAGGGATGTCTTTGGGAACAAACAGCACAGAGCTGTTTATATATGACAGTCACAGATTTCAAAAGCTCTTTTGTAGTCTTACACACTTTGTGAACGCTCATCAGCTGAGAACTGGGGATGAGGTGTCCCATTGGTTGTCCGTGGATGAGAGCAGCATCCCCATCCACCAAGGTGCTGAGGTGTCCCAGCATTTTCTGATATGAAGTGGAGTCTCCCACAACCCTGGACCTTGGCCCTGGATTGCCCTTGGGAAATCTTGTCCAGAATAGCTAAATTTGTGGGGTTTCTTGATATTTCTGGTTTTTTGCACTTTCTGAGCATAAGAAAGAGAGAGCTCAGGAAAATAGTATAAGATGGTGATTAGGTTTTGGTAATCCTGCAGCATACCAGGAAGAAGATTGTAGATGATGACCTCAGATTTCCACATTGAATTTTGTCTTTAATTGCAGTTTCTTATATAGTGAAAAACTGTTATCTTTAAGTAAACTTTAGAACTCACAGGGTAGAGGTGGTGATTTTCTTTGTACTGTCCTGTCCTGTTCAAGACACCTCATCAAGTCACAGTACCATGATTTATTGTAATACTTTTACATTTTACCTTCCGCTAAAAAAAAAACTGTAGTGCTTTTTTTCCTCAAAGCCCTCATTTTCTGTGTTTTTCTCTTCTCACTTCCTTTTCAGCATGACACATGACAGCACAGCCCTTCAGCATACTCTACCATGGTACAGAGCAAGTGTACAAGCACTGAAAGAAGCAGAGTCTCAGAAATGCCAGCTCTGTCAAAAACACATTTTAACAGCACACTCATGCAACTGATTCTCTTCCCCACCACCATGCCTTCAAAATCTGTAAGCTATAGACACTGCCACTGTAAAAAGCAAGCTTTGCTATGTCAAAACAAAGAAGAGCTGGTGGTCTCTCTTTGGCTAAGGTTGTGATTAGCTTTCCTTGCTGAGCCTGCAGTTATTCTCTCACATTGCAGTTAAATGAAATGGGTGCATCTGTAATGTTCATGTAGCTCTTGCTAGGTACTTACAGCTTTAGAAAGTCAAGGATAACTGAATGGGAGAGAGGTGAAAGGTTGTCAAACAAAAAAAATTCAGTATTGCCATTTTTGCATGTTTGTGCTGGCTACTGGGTGGGATAGATGGGGAAGATGATTTACAGAAACAACTCCAGCAAGAAACCTAGATTTATGTTTTTCTGCTCTCTTAATTGAAAGCCAGTGTACTGGTCTGCATGAAGTGTGAAGCATAGCCCTAGAGAAATGGGTGAACCAAATAAACCCTTCCAAATTTCTGGCTTGGGTTCTGTAGCTACATGAAAATAAGTGAGGTGAATGAAAAATTGCGGCAGTCTTGCTTCCTTATAATAGAAGTTGCTTTACAGTCTTATAATTGTCTTAACATCCCTTCTTTTTTTGGTATCCTGTGTTGTGTCCCTAGCACAATGTGACTGCTTCCCGCTTCAGACTTCTTATTTTGTTAGTAGTCCGGGCAGTGGTGGAATTTGGGTGATTCATCTATTTTTACCTTCATAAACAAATATTTAAGCACAAGCAGGCATCAATCCATGTCAAAGCACCACAGCTTTTAATAACGTGGCAGCATTTAGTCTGTTAATGCAGAGGGTCAGTCATCCTCTTTGCAAGGACCTGTCTTCAGACCTGCTAGGGAGATTTGCTATGACAATTGCTAAGTCTTACCTCTTTGGAATGAGTTCCCAGTTAATTTTTCAGTCCAAGCACCTTGGCTACACCTACAGCACTGCTTCATCTTGTTACTTCTTCCTGCCCAAACCAGCTGGCAGTCAGTTTTCTCTCCAGATCGTTCCTGGGGTTCATGATCCTACACTAAGTACAGGCAAGATTACTCTGTATCCAGTTGTGTTCCCAGGAAGCCCACAACATTGCGCATATACTCGGGAAATTAAAAGTAGTTGCAAGGTTTTCCAAAAGTAGGTCTTTCTAATGTCAAGAAACTTAATCCCAAGAGCAGTCTTTCTTGGTGCATTTTTCCTGTGGAAGTTTTGGGATGGCTTGGATATTTTGATGCAGCAGTAGATAAAAACCTGACCTGTTACTATATATGTGTGACATCTAAAACTTTAAGTGTTCAGAGCTGAAGTGAATGAAGTTTGTCAGCGAATGGGAGGAATGCAGGAAGTGCTTGTCTTGTACTTTGCCATCCACAGCTCCAGTCCTTCATTGTACTTTTGGAGCCAGTAGCTGAGAGTTACTCAGACAACACTAAAGCAATGTTCAGAAGAGACATTCCAGAGGAACAGGTGTGAAGTTCCCCTGCATCTGCTGAATTGTCACACCTGTATAGCATGACTCGTCAGGGAGCTGCAGCAGGCATATAGTAGTTTGCTCATTTGTATATGGTTGCAATCATGTAACCTTTTCATATCCTCTGCAGATTTTGCTTCCATCATTCATGCTGTTATCACTCAGAGACTGTTGCACAGTGTCCTTTGTCACTACCACCTCCCATCTACTCCATGCCCATGCCCCCCATTCAGGAAGCACTTGTGTGAAGGGAAAAGCAGGAGAGGCAGAATATGTTCAGAGTGTTTGAACTCTACTTTTGCAGGGTTTAACAGCTGGTAATGCAGAGAGAGAGGCAGCATTGCACAAGTAGGCAGGTTCCCTAGCTATGGCTAAGTGCTGTACTTTTGGGCCACAGGACCAAGCATAGCTTCCTCACAGGTATTGCAAATGTCTAGGTTGTATGCGTTCTGCAGGATGTTCTTTGCAGTCTTTGACCATCTCATGAGAGCCACCATGATTTCTCTTCCAAATGAAAAGCATTATAACTGTACAGGATCCCAAATGTAGATAGTTCTGCATGCTTCATGAGGAGACCTCTGTTTCTCACACACAGTAGTGTGGAAGAAGTTCTTCCATTTATACAGTTTCTAACTGCCTTTGACCTTGAGTAAGGACTTTTGCAAGACCCGTTTTCTTCACTACATCTCCTTTTATTTGTGCTTGAGTTGTTTTTCATCTCTACTGCTTTGCAACACTCACTACTGGATAAATATCTGCCCTTATTTCACCCAGTCTTGCAGTGAGGTCATACATCTGTTCATGCTCTCGTACCCATTGTCATGGCACCATGACTCCAGACACCCTGAGCAATCACTTTATTGTGAGACCAATTTATTTTGAGACCAGTTAAGACAAGGGGCTGTGAGGCAATGGTTCTTTGATACAAGGCAATGTCCAAGTATGCAGAGCAACTGCAAAGCAGAAGTTCAGTGTGGCAAGCTCCTGGTTACCATGTGTTTCCTGTTTCCATTCAGCCCTTCACTGAGGTGTTTATGGAGTCACTTGGTGAACATCCAGTTTGTTGAGGTACTGTGGTAATCTTGAGGTCAGCACCATACCTCACCTGTACCTTGGCTTAAGTGTTCGCTCAGACCTCCCGAGAGCATATTCATGAGGTAGAATATCTAACCCAGCAATCACCCCCACTTTCTGTTCAGCTGGCTTCCTCAAATTCCCTGACTAGTGGCTATCCATCACTAAAACTGCCATACCCCTTCTACTCTACCTTTAAGTGAGTAGTTTCTGAAAACGGAGCAGTTTCACTTCCTTCAGTTCCATAGAAGACAATAATGGAGGGGCCTGGTATGCCCACAATGGCACCAAAATTGATTTATTAAATTTCATCAGTTGTAAGACCCAGATTTTGATTAGTTAAACTGCTTGCTTGGCTAGTGATTAATGTGTCTGTAGGACTGAAATCTGTTTTTTCCTAGAAGACAACGAAGACAACCACTGTGAAGTACAGGGTGCAGCAGACATCTAATTATCAGAACAGTGACCAGAGTAGATTTTAAGTGTAATGCAGTACTGGGTTGGGGGTTTTTTAATCGAAAGATGCTACAAAGAGCATGAGAAGTAGTCTTGTATTGCTGGAGAGTCATCCATGAAAGATGCATTCTTGAGTAAATGCACTCGTGTCTCTGGGTCATAGATCTTTACAGCTCAATGCAGGCCAGCTAAGCATTTTCAGCCTGAGATCATGTGAGTGATGGCTACTGGTAAACCAGCAGTTTTGCACCTGCAGCAGAGAATGTTCATGGTGACAGGCAGTGTTGGAAAGTAATATTTACTTGCCATATATTAAGTGATATGAAGAACATTGCAAGAAGACATCCTAAGTTACTCATGCAGAATTTTCTGCTTTTTTTCTCAGAAGATTCAGCTTTTAATTTAAGGAAGATTTCCTTGCTGGAAAATCTCCAACAAAGTGTGCCACTGGCACTGCGTTCTGTCTTTTTTCTGGGGAAGTGTGTCTAGTGAATTAAAAGGAATGCTGGCTGGCAAGTGATAGCAAATTTTACCCTTGCATTTGCCAATCCTGGCCCTAAAAAGCATTGATCTGTAGCAAAGCAGTGAGCATACGACATCAATCAATCAATCAATCAATAAATGTCTGAACTAAACCACCAAAAATTAGAACTTGTTAAAATCAAGTAAAAACCAAAATAATTATTCTAGACTCATCTATGAGTCTTCAAAGCTATTTACAGAAGCTCTGCTTTTGGGGTGCTGGTATATCACAGTGCAGACTGCTTGGGGTTGGCTAGATGTGGGGGACTGGCTGTGTGATGTGTTCCAACCCATCGCCTGTCTTTGAATCATAGGCACAACTTAGATCAACAGTACACATCTCTCCCTTCTGCTCCAGCTCTGGGCTGGATATCAGTTTGTGAGGAAGCAGGAAAAGGGGAGAGAGAGATAAAATAGAAAATGAATTTTTATTCAGACAAAACAGTGAAAACTAATAGAAGGAAATACTTTTTCACACAATACACAATTAGCTTATGGAATTCATTGCCAAAGGATACAGCTGAAGCCAAAGACTGCAGACCTGTTCAAAATAGGATTAGGCATAACGTGAAAAGCAATGTTAGCCATATTCCTAACAGTTAATACTTAAACACAGGATTTTGGATGGAATATATATAAGTATTTGGGCATCAGGACAGAAGCCAAGCTCTAGCTAACAGGGCTTGGGAAGAAATTTTCCCTGTGGCCTGCTTCTTCCATAGCTGAGCATTAACAGAGTGTCTTGCACCTTCCTCTGGAAGCATCTGATGCTGGCCACTGTCAGAGAGGGGATACTGGGAGACTGGGCCCTCAGCCAGACATTGACAAAACCAATTTTCTTTAGTTAAATACAGATTCAAAGTTAAAATAGAAACAAAACTGAAGTTTTGGGAAAGCAGAACAAGTTTTCTCACTTCATATTCTGGGAGCAAAAAACAGAACTTAGCCTATCCCAAGTCAAAAGCAGGAAAGCTAATACCTACTGTCATATGTTGATGCAATCTGTTGAGTTCAGCCAGGCCTAACTACACATATCTTCGAGTCTGAACATCAGTGTGAGTCTGAGAGGCTACACTGTCCTCTTCCACTGTAACACAGGGGGCAGTCAAAACCCTTTTCTATTTCTGATGCAGCTTTTTGATTTTTGAAGTACTCTCAATGGGACCTTCTGTACAGGACAGGAGGTATGTCAGTTCTGCTAATGCAGCAAGGATTTTGCCAAGAGTAGGCTTCTCCCAGAGCCTTCTAGAAAAATATCATTTAGCTGCAGCCTCCATGAAAGAACAGCATGTAGACACAGTTGTCATCAATTGTTCCTAGTGGAGAGTTAGGGAAGGGTTCCTGTGTAGAGTAAGAACACTCTGCAGAGTGATATGGAGAGGCTGGACTAATGGGCCAACACCAATGATATGAGGTTCAACAAGGCCAAGCGTCAGGTCCAGCACATCAGCCACAACAACTCCATGCAGCACTACAGGCTGATGGAAGAGTAGCTGAAAACCTGTCCAGCAGAAAATGCTGGGGGTGGTAATCAACCACCAGCTGAACATGACCCAGCAGTGTGTCCAGGTGGCCAAGAAAGCCAATGGTATCCTGATCTGTATCAGCAATAGTGTGGCCAGCAGGACCAGGGCAGGGATTATCCCCTTGTACTCAGCACTGGTGAGGCCACACCTTCATCCCTGTGTCTAGTTCTGGGCACTTCACTGTAAGAAAGACACTGAGGTGCTGGAGGGTGTCCAGAGAGGAGCAGAGTTGCTGGTGAAGGGTCTGGAGCACAAGTCTTGTGGGGAGCAGCTGAGGGAGCTGGATTTGTTCAGCCTGGAGAAAAGGAGGCTCCTGGGAGACTTCATGACTCTGTACAACTACCTGAAAAGAGATTGTAGCCAGGTGGGTGTTGGTCTCCCCTCCCAGACAAACAGGGACAGTACAAGAGGTCAGAGGCTCAAGCTGCATCAGAGGAGGCTCAGGCTGGACATCATAAGAAATTGCTTTGCAGAAAGGGTTAAGCATTGGGATGGACTGCCCGGGGAGGTGGTGGAGTCACCATTCCTGGAAATGTTCAAGGAACAACTGCAAGTGGCTCTTCGTGCTGTGGTCTAGTTGACAGTGTGGTGATCAGTCAAAGGCTGGACTCAATGATCATAAAGGTCTTTTCCAACCTAAATGATTCTGTGAGTCTGTTTCAGATGTACAGGGAGGGTAAGACTGCAGAAATGTGGTGGGGAGAATAGGGAGGGGGTAAAAGAACTGGGAAAAGATAAGATAGGAAGAGGAAACTGGCCCAAAAAGAATGTGGAGTTCAACCAATCATTCGGATGCATCTTTTTCTATTGAGTAGGCATGTACAAAAAATTGCATGTTTAATAGAACAGCTCCCACTCACCTGTATAAACCAGATGGCAGAAAGCTTGCTCAAAGGAGCTAGCAAAAGCATCCCTAATCCATTTGGAAAACTTCCCTGCGTAGTGTCACCTCTAACAGAAAATAGTCCTCAGAGAAAGCCACAATCAGAGAAAATCAGGTCCTGGTAGTGGAAGCAGGCAGTTTTTAAGTCTTTGGAAAAGTCTGCCCTTATTTTATAAGGTTATTCTTTACTGCTGCAAAATTTGTCATTCTCTGGATGTCAAAATTGAGCTAATTTTCTTCTTTCAAACTGCAAAGCAATCTCTTGTTAAATCTAAAGGGAGGATGATATCAATACTGGAAATTTTTCTGTTCTTAAATGAGACAGAGCTGGAAATAGGTTAGAAAATCAATTTTGGAAATGTGTGAAGGAGGAACTAGAAGGTCTCTTCTTCATTTAGCATCATAGGGACTCAATAACATGAGTCTGGTTACTGGAATTGTCACTTCAATAAGGAAGTTCATTAAAGCATCTGCAATAGTTTCCTGTCTAGTGGCCATTCTTGGACCAGATGTGCCAGTAAAAAAATTACAAAGAAGCAAGAAATAAAAAGTGAGAGATACACTTATTTATAAAGCAAGCCAGCTGTAAGACTCAAAGAACCCCTGAGACCGGTGGAATGAGGAACATGAGTTAAGAGCTCCCCATTTCCTCCTTCCCCTCTACCCAGAAAAATACACTGTGCAGTGTATTATGTCTTTCAGGGATAACTCTCTGTCTTTTATCTTTGGTTTTCTTCTGTATTCTTCCTTGAAAACTCTGGATCAAAGTCATTGCTTATTTCCTTGCTGAAAGTTAAACTTTGGTTACAAGTAGGTCAGTTAAAGTTTTGTTGTCTCTTGGGTGACCATATCTGTGCAGATTGGTTAGAGCAGAGCTCGTGGAACAGAATTATTTCTCCTGATTCTTGTTAAACAGACCTGGCAAGTAATTCATGATACAGGGGAAAAGAGGAAGAAGAGAGTCTCTCAGGAGACAGCGGGAGAGGTAGGCCCCTGGATGCGGGAAAACAGACTTTAGGAAAGACCTGTTCCTAGCAGTCCTTTGTGATGTTTCACTTCCCACTTTGTTAGATTGCTTGAGATGACGCAGGACATAGGTGTGATTAGCCCAGCTATCCAATTCCCAAAGGGAAATCCAGAACTAAGCTGCTCAGCCATAGTCTTGGTCTTTGCCGAGGATAACAAAGTGTTTTCCCTGTCTCTGCTACTGACCCTCTGTTGATCACATCACCTCTTATCTTTTATCCATCTGCTGACTTTAGGTTGTGTTACAGATACTTCTGAAATTGAGTTTATTCTGCTACCTCAGCACAGCTGTAGTTCAGTAATTTTGGGGTGTTTAAACTGGTAAGAAGAACTCTTATGCATGTACTCCTGCACTCAAAAACCCAAGTAGGTGTTAGGAAAAATACGAATTGGAATAAGAAAACTATAGGGAAAATGTTGTTATGCCTTCATACAAAGTGGTGATGTACTCCAGTGCTCTGGAGTGCTGCCTCCCCATTTGTTTCACAGATAGAAAAAGCAGAATAGAAAGGGAATCAGCAAAGATTTAAAGGAATATCAGAGAGCTTGGAATAACTTTCAGGGCTTTTCCTGTGTGAGGAGGTTGGAGCTGAAGTATTTGGGAGGCCTAATGGGAAGGCTGGGTGATTTAAAAATTGACCTTAGGAGGACAGGCAGGAGATTCCGCTCTCTTTGTCCTCTGATACAAAAGGAAGGACATGCTCAGTCGTATTGCTTGATGGACTAAAATGCTGATCAATGTTACTTTATATTAATGTAGTTAAAATGTGGAGCTTTTTGCCACAGAAAATCATAGACTGAAACCAGAACAATGTTTTGTTGGATTAGATTTTTGAGCATGGGATTGTCAGAAAAGCCCTGGAACTGCTAAGTGGAAACTATCAGAGACCCCATTTTATTTCTTGAAGCTGTTTGTGAGATAATGGTACAAGTGGCAGTATCTGGCCAAGTGTCAGGATAAGGTGATGGATAGGCAAAGAGAGAGATTGCACTAGCTAAGTTGAAAAAGTAGTGTAGCTGAGAGTGGTCAGCAGAAGGAAACGCTTTAACTAAGGAACAGATGAAGTTTCTGTCTAATCTGTCTGGTTATCAGAAACCAAGCTCTCTGGGGTCCTTCAGGCCACTCAACAGCATCACAAGACAAAAATGGCAGCTTTCCAATGGCAGCCAGCCACCTGCTTCCAGGCAGACAGGAATGCACCACTGTAGTGCAGACCTCTTCCTCGCCTTCAGTCTCAAAGCACAGAGGCAGGAGGACGTTCTAGCTTCAGTTGGTGCCATGTTTGTCATACTGCCATGAAGGAAGTCGTCTGAAAGTTGTAGGACAACTCAATGAACAGGAGAGGGATGCTTCAGGGGTGAGTAACAACAGGAGATACAGCACCAGTCCTCTCTACAAGCCTTTCTCCTGGGTCCATCTTTTGCTGCCAAGTGATGCTTGAGCCTCATAGACTTGCCTTCCTCTGATTCCAGCCCACCACCTTGCAAGTGCATACCCCAAGTAAAGGAGCAGGGACAACACGACTAGGTGTGAGCAGAGGGACTGTGGTTAGTGCATGGGCTGAGCTGGTAACTCACTGCAGGCTGTGGGAATTGTGTCACGGCTGATGAACATCCCATGGCTTCCAGAGAGCAGCTTAGGAGTTTGGTTTTGGTTACTCCACTCTATTTTCATTGACCTTCTCTGCAGGAAACACAATTCTCTTTAAAAGATTACATCCTGGCCCCAGACTGGTAAAAATAAACAGATTTATTCGCAGCAACAGGTTCTGTGTAGATCCAGTCTAGGAACAGATGTAGCTAGACTTTTGCCGTCCTTTAAATAAAAAAGAAAGAAAGAAGAAGAAAAACACAACATCTTTAAACTTGAAACCTAATTCTTTACAGGCGGATTTGAATTAAAAATACTCACTGTTTCTCTGCACTAGCAGCCTAAGACCATCTGTAGCCCATATCAAACAACCCATTTTTGGATGCTGTAACGAGGGATTTCTTTTCTTTCAATATCATGCTCTTCTTGCTTGTGTTTTTAAATATTTTGTCAGCAGGGTGGAGAAAAGTTCCTGTATGTTTTGTTAACTCAGAGAAAGTATGATCACAAAAAGTTAAGTGGAGAGACGATGAAGGACAAATTGAACATGATACGGAAAGTCTTCTCACTAATCAGATCGAATTTTCTGAAGTAAACAGGCTAACGATAGTGAAAAACTTTTCTCAATACTAATAAAAACAGAATAAGTCTCACAATGAAATCAGTAACATTTTACTTCTTGTTGGGATCTTACAAACCCTGCAAGATGAATCCCAATGTACATTTGTGATTTATGGTTTGCTTTCTCTATCGCATTGTAATTCATTATCCCTTTCAGGGATTTTTTTCCTTTAATGATATATCTGTACTCTTAGGGGAAAAAAACAGGCAATGAACAAAGCCAAAACCAAATCAGTCATTGCACAAACCATTATGTATGTTAAAGGAGATAGTTTCTACCTTCAGCGGCCAGCAGAACAAGGACACTTATACAAACCTGGTGCCAGTGTGTGACACACTGTGCCCGCAGCACAGTTCCCACATGAAGGCAAGGAAAGCCATTCCTTTCTTCATCCACCCTGACCTTCACCCCAGTCTTTCAACTTTCCTAGATTTTTGATGTTCAGAGCCTTGGAAGAACAAAAGAATCAGAAAATAAGACCTTGCATAACTATTTGGCTTCAGTGTTTTCTGATTCATACCACAGGCCAACAGTTTGTTCTGTGTATCTCTGGCAGTGGTTGGGTTCCCTGTTAGCTGGTGTGATGCTGACCATGCTGATGTCTACCTCTTGCTTGGCAACATGAAAGTGATGTCCGACAGTCCGTGAGCTGATGGTTACCTGCCGCTGAACTAGGTTTGTTGTGATCTCGGGAACAAAATATAGTTCAACCTTCAAGGTTTTGGAATATGGTGATTTTTGCCTATATTTTTGCACCACAGGACTAGGGTTCTTAGAGAAGCCTGAAGAGCTGGGCACTGGGCTACTGCCTAGCTGGTGTTAACCATCTCTCTCTCTGTAAACTGTTTTGTACATGTTCAGTCAGGGTCAGACTGAAGACCCTGAAATAAGATGATTTCTTCTCTTAATAGCCCTTTATAGGCAGCTTGAAAAGTTATTTTCCTGGTTTAGAGGTGAAAGGACAGAATCATGCTGGTGACAAAGCCAGTTGGTTTCAGCATTCCTTCTCCAGCTGGTGGAGACATTCTCAGCATTTGATTTAAGGGGTATATGGAGAGCACACCAGAATGCTACTAGTCCTTCCCTGTATATGGCCCTGTCTGCATGAGCCATCTGTTGCTGCTCTGCCTGTTGACCCATCTTTGAAGAAGCAGTATAAGGTGCAGACACACAGGTGTTTCTATGGCAGCATCCTCGCACAAAGGTGTATAAAGAAACTGACTGTCCTTTAAATCTTTCCCCTGATGAGAGGCCTTAGTGAATTATGCAAAGATACCCATGGGCAGTGAGTGTACCTGTCACATGTGTCTTCTTCTTCTGTGGCCTTGGTCAGTCACGTTGAGAGGTCTAGCAAGGCTGGAAGAACAGGTCAGTAAGGAGAAGAAGAAGGAGGAGGAGGAAGGCTCCAGAGCTATTTTTTAAGTCTAATCACTCCGAGCAGGGCCTGGATTCATCAATGGCTGTTCTTTGTGTGTGAAAGAATAGATTTTGCACTCTTTGAATTTCCTTTCCATCACATCCACATGCTCATTGCTTCAGCTCTTTGAGAGTTCCTCCACAGAGTCATATGAAAATAAGAAGGTGAGTGGAAGAAAGGGATGGTTTCATCTGCTTCTGCTGCTTCCAAAGAGGAAGGAGGTTGCCTCTTCCCAGCCACTTTTTCATCTGGTTTTACCAATACCACATGTGTCATAAATGGCAGGAAAATTTCGTCCTTCCCATGACACTGCAGCACCTTCAGTGAGAGCACACAGCTCAGAGTTATGTGTGGTAGAGGAGATCAAACCCAGATTTCATGTAATCTGAAATAGTTGCATGCAGTTCCAAGGAGCACTTTTTGTGGGCTTGTTATGTGTTGGAAGAAGAAATCTTGATAACAATCACAGCCTGAGCCTTTGGATCCTCATAGGAACCGTAGGAAAGGTTCCTTTTTCCAAAGTTTTACAGAGTCTGAATGTACTGATGCTGCCAAGTGTCTCTTGTCTCTTTACCTTCCTGCACCTTCAGTGTCAACACAGTGAGCTTGAAACTGCATGTAAATCAGAAGAACAAGATAAAAATAAAAGGGCTGTTAAGGTGCTTCTTACTGCAACTTTTAATGCAGCCTGATTTTCATAAAGGACTGATGAGTTAGTCTCAGTCCAGTAGGGTACTCAAATGGTCAGTTGTCCAGTTCATTGATCAGCTGGGATATCCAAAACCAGTACTTGATGCCAAGGGCCTGCAAGCCTTTAGAAATAAGCCATCCATCTCATAAGTCATTGGTCTTTCAATGAAAGCTGCTGCCTACTCCTACTACCATGAGAGATCTCTGTTGTGCATGAATGTCTGAAAAAAACAGAGAAGATAAGTTAAACAGAAGTAATAAACATCTGCCAGTGCCTTTGATTTCAGTGAGAGCTGTTCATAGTATGAAAAAGTGTACTGTATGAGATCATTATTTAATTCTTTAATTAAACAAGTATTTAAGTACAGACAGAATCAAGGGCAAAGATGAATTCTGGAATGCACTCTACGAAAGCTTGCCAAAACTTTTTTTTTTGTTTGTGGTAGTGTACTAATTCTGAGGAATGAGGGAGCTGATCCAGACTCATGAGCAGTGAATTGGGAATTACGTATGATATGTGATTTCACATGGCTAAACATCCACCTAGAAGTGCAATCTTTCATTTTAAGAAAAGTTTTGCAAGCATTATATTTATTAGGCAGGAAACCAAACATTTTCTTTTAAGCTCTCCAAGGGACAAAAATAGCACTCATACACAAAGGATCTGAAGACTTGTGAGTCTTGGGATCCATAAGCACTTCTTTCTTTTCCTTTTCAGGGTTTGCTGACCCTTCAGAACAGAAATACTTAGCAATACTGAAATCCGTTTTACATAATTTCTGTAAGATTAATGAATGAACCCACTGCTTAGAAAGTAAAAAAACATAATTGTGGATATACTTACTCCTTCCTTTTTTTTTTACATAAGTATCTTCTCTATAATTCTATGAGCAAATAATCTCTTGAAGGTTCAATTTACCTTGGACTCTCTCCCTCTTGCAACAGAGCATTGACAGAATATATGCCACCAACTACAAAATTTCCCTTGATTTTCTTGATCTTAATCTTTGAAATCTCCCCTTTTCTAAGGTAATTTTAAAATGATCATGGCTGAAAAACATGATCTACGTCCATGCTTGTTTGCTCTAAATGCTACTTTTATAGTATGTTAGAAAGAATTTTGCAAAATACGATCTCCTCAAAGGATTATATTTATGATAATCTGGGAGGGACAGAAGGACTATTACTAGGCTGCAATGTGTAGGCTGCAATGTGTGAAAGCACAGGCTGAACCAGCTCATGATTTGATCAGACAATACAGCTTCAGGATAGCTGGTGCATTGCTGGAGCAGAGCACAAAATGTGGCATTGAGCTGGATAGGTTTTTGCAGGATGGACAGGAAGGATTGGCATATCTGGAAAGTTTCTGTCCTTGATGAGCAGGGTTGATGTTACCACACTGGTCAGAGGATGCTCCCACAGGTCTTCTGACTGTAGGCTGACACTGAATACAGCAGGAGTGGGTGGCGTGAGCTTCTCCAGATCTTCTCACCAAATTCTGATTATAGACAGGGCTTTTCAAGGCATTTGAGAACCTGTGAGATTGAGATCCGGGCCCATTGTCTTCTTTGCATACCTTTTGGGAATGGTGTATGTGCATATTGCCTTAAAGTAGTGCTTTAAGCAGGCTGTCCGTGCTAAGTTTCACACAAAGTTGAAGTCTGAAGTTTAATTAGTTCTGTTATTTAACAGACTAAGAAAGGGGAGGCTCTTTCTTCAGCTTTCTTACCTCATTGCTGGAATCAGCTCAGATAATTGCCTCACTTCTCTTGCCCTCTATGGCTTGGTAATTTCCTCTCATAATGTGCCTGTCACTCTCTACTAAAAAATCCAGAAAGGCCTAGGTAAGTGCTAAGGAAAAGAAACCCACAAAATAGCTGAATCTCCAATTTCAAATCCAAAGCAATAAGCTCTAAAATTCCTTTTTTTTCAGACTAAGTAGCTGAACCAAGGCTTTTCTTTGTGACCCTTTATTTAATAGCAAGGGCATGTTCTGTATCAAGATATAACCAGACCTGTCTCCAGAGAGCAGTCAGTCTAGGAGAAGAGCCAGGCACACCAGAACATGCAGGGGATGCAATTACTGATGGGTCTGGTTACTGTGTCGAGCCTGCTACTTCACAAGAACCAATTCCCAGCCTCTCTTCCTTGAGCTAATTACTCATTTCTCCTGCCTACCTGATGAACCTTTGTCCGCAGGTAAGGAAAGAGTTCAAGTTAATAGTAGGGATGTTGCACATTTTCCATACCAGCACTTCACTGGCTGCTGCACGCCTCACTGACCTGTGGGTGGGCAGGGCAGTGTTTGTCAAGGTATGGTGCTGCTGGAGCTCACAGACATTCCTTCTGTCCTCACATCTTGTAGGGCCAGTACTTTAAGAGCATGTAGGAAGGTAGGCGGAAGAAAGAGGAGTGGCTTCATCTGGTGAAGAGGAGGGCTGTGGGGATGACTGGAGGGAAAAATGTGACAAGAAACAAAGAGGCAGACTGGATTGCTTGTCTGACACAACCTAAAATAAACTGTTGAGTAGAGGGTGCAAGAAGCTGAAAACAGAAAGGGTAAATTCTGTGCTCTATAGGTGCACTGCTGCAACAGTGAGATCTGCATGGAGTCAGAAGTATCATTTTAGGCAGCCGTAATTATTTTTCACCTTCTGGAAACAGTGTTTTTAGCAGATTTCAGACTACAGTAAGATCAAAGATGAAATCTCTCAAACTTGCTTTTTTCCATTTTATCTCAAAGTGATAACCTCTTCCATTTCTTTTTGCAATGGGATGCATTCCACCAGATCACACAGAATATGTGTGGGAAATGGGAGGTAATGAATAACATCCTATTCTCACTCACTTGTAAAATGTGTGTGCTATTGACCTTGGGACAAACACTGGTCTCAGTTACAAGACGAAGACTCCCAACTCCACTAGGAGTTCATACTGTTTCATTTAAACTCAGATGTTGGGAAGAGACTGCTAATTTTTTAGGTACTTCCATTTTTGGTTTCCCTAATTCAAGGCAGCTTCAAGGTAGATGAGCCCAGTTTCTCATGCTGGTCCAACCAAAAACAGCAGTGTGCTATAGTATAGTACTTGTATCTTTTATTTTAGAAAACCACATTGTAGCTATCCTGACTTCTGAGCACTAGAATGAGTTTTAAAAAAGGCATTTTTGGTAGAATTTCTTGAAAGATTGGTATTACTTTTCAGACATAAGTACTGATGTCCATGACATAAACAGCATATACTGTGGTAGACATGCACAGAATACACACCAGACAAAAGCTGAATGTGTTGACAATATGCCAAAAAGCTTTTTATAATTATTCAGTTCAAAGCTATTTTATTTTACCAATTCTCATGTAGTTTAGTTCATCATAATTTAGAGTAAATTCATAAATAAAATTAATTGTTCCCTTGCAGTGAAAACTATGACCATTAGTCTTCCCATTCATTTCTAAGGAAGTAGAGAAATAAATGTTGATCCACCTCTTTTTCCATTTTGTTTACTTTCAAATCCCTCTAAAAATACTGGACATTCTTCCTGCTGTCTCCTTGTTCTTGAATGCTGTCCTGATTTCTTGATGTTTTTCTTTTGCTTTGATTACTGGTTAGAAATAAAATTTAGAAACCAAAAAATGTTCCTTATGCTTTTGGAAGCACAAAATTGTTTATTCTGTTCATCAGGCTTCTTGAACTTGTTACTAGCTTTGCAAAACAGAACAAAGTTCTTTTTCATTTATTTTTTTCTATTGTCATCTCTACTGGGTATCTCTTTGATACTGACATTTCCTTTTATTGGCATAAATAATGAAGGGAAGATCATATTCCACAGCAAATTCCTGCAAGATGGCACAAAACTAATGGGGCAAAAACAGAAAAAGAAAAAAACAGTTAAGCAAATGCATTTCACATTATTCTCAGTTTAATTTTATTATTTGGGAATTCATTTTTCCAGTAGTCAACTCTCCAGTGAGATCTATCATCCACTGATTTAGACTTTCCTCACATGTCAATGTTTTAATCTAGTCTTTGTTTTCATCCCTAGCTAAAAAGGAAAATTTTCATCTAGATGCTCAAATTCATGCATTTTCATGCCATCACTGTCTCAAACTATTTCATTTAAGTAGCTGCTCTTAGCTTTAGAAGCATTAAAGAAAACTGCTCTAAAGACCACTTTTCATTGGTGCATGTAAATAAAAGCAGACAAATCATGCAAAAATGTCAGAGAGAAGCTCCCCTCTCTCCCCACCTCCCTCTCTTTTTTCCTCTCTGTCTCTGTCTCAGTGGCATCAGTTTCTCATTTCATTCAAGTCATAAGTGACTCTGGCAGATAAATTCTCCTGGCCTGTTTGCCCTTTTGTTTCAAAGCAGACTCTCCTTGCACAGTAAAATGCAATTTCATCCTACTCAGTGAGTTTCCTAAAGGCCATGGCAATTAATGGCATACAGAGGTCATATCTACAGTACTGTGAGAGTAAAAGATTGCACAAGCTCTTGAATTTAGCCCAACACTGCCGTATAACCAACAAAAGACACTCATTGCTTCCATGATCTGGCTGCTCCTGGTAAGAAAATGCATGTTTTTGGTGGAATGAAACAATGTTGGTTAAATGGAGGAGGACAACAGTGTCTGCCACAGCACTATCTGTGTCCTTCTGACCAAGGTTATGTAAGGCAGGCAGCTGACATAGGCCTCTGATACAACAGGAAAGTTGAAAAAAAAAACATAAAGTCAGCTTTGCTTGGCTATAACAGAATACCCTGAAGAAAGAAAAATCATTCTGTTTTGCCCTGAGATACTCAAATTTTGACTTATCTTCAGTGACCTTGAAGTATTTTCCAGTAAGGAAATGCATCTTTTGAATGACAGGCTTGATTTAGGCTAGACTTGATGTCCGTACTTTATATTTACCCAAATCTTTGTGCCAGGAAGCTTGGTAAGTTTCTGGAGTTGCAACTTGGTAAGGAAAGCTGTAGGAGAGGGCTGACAATAGAGAGAGAAGACGCACCACTCCCTGGAAGCAGCCCTCACAGCTGTTAGATGCAGCATTGGCTCTGGCAGGACAGAGATGCAGTGCTGTCTGGGCACAACCATAAAACTGCCACACACACCAGGCTGGCAGCCAGGTCCTTTCCCCCACACACCTCTCAACCCTGGAGAAAATCTAATGAGTTACTACTTTTGTCCTGTGAAAAGTCTCAACCTCCCCATAACATTTCTAAGGGTCTAAAAAATTGGTTATTACTAAAGCCTTTATCACAGGCTGGTAATTTGCTCCTTGCAGTTCAATCTGCAAAGGTATTGGGTACAGAAGCCAAGGATCATTAGAAAGCAATTTTTAGAGGCATTTTGCAGTGGATAGTGCTGTTTTTCAGGCTATGGTAAAATGCTGTTGCAGTGTCACCAGAACACAAGGAAAACAGAATCCCTTTTTTCAAGCTACATTTTAGCTTTCATTTGAAAGGAAAAAGGGAAAGTCTAACAATACAAGATAAGCTCAAAGGCTTATCAACAAAACAAAAAAAACAGTAAGTGAGTGATTTTTTTATATCCTGCTGTTCTAAACTAAACTCATGTTTTTGAAGATTTGACTCAAGGCTTTCAAACAGCTCAGACTATTGATCTTGCTTTAGCTCAGACTAGAAGACAGTATTTTTAAGTAAATAAATGCTAAGCCTACATTTCTGTATCCTCAGGAGAGCTCCACTGCTGCCTCTGTCAAGCAGTCGCCTAAGATGTTGGCCCTGAACACTTGCTAGCTTCCCCTTTCACTACTTTGTGAGAAATTTCTGTCCTGTCCTGAAGACTTTCAGGAGTCTGTCTGTTCCTAACCTTAGAGCAAGCATGGAAAAGATTGATATTTCTGCCCAATAATTGTAATATGAGAAAAATATTCTGATTTTTTATGTAAAAAACATCTAGCTTTGGTGGGCTTGGGTGTTCTGTTCTCTTCCAGCCTTTGGGTTATCTTTTGGGCTTTATTAAATTCCTGGCTGAAATCCACAAAATAATGCTATCAGATAAGCCATATGATGAGGGAAATCTCCTGTGCAATGGCAGATGGCAGTTCCCTCAATCACCTACAAGAGGACACAGCACATTTGACACTCAAGGTTCCCCTTAGCACAGGTACCATAAAAGGGATGTGGCAGCTGAGAAACCATAACAATTCAGTTTGCAGAGTGAAAGAAGAGGAGAAACAAACCCTTTTAAAGGTTAAGTAATGAAAATGTGCTTTAATTTTGATACAGAAGGACTCTAAAAGTTAGGAGCAAATGGAGTGCTTGGAAGGTCGTTGGTAGGGTACGTACCACATGCACTAACAGTTTTCCGCAAGGAACCTGAAAGATAAGGCCTAGTCTACAGGAGAAAAGTGGTCTATTCAACCTGTCCAGTGCTTTGAAATGAAGAGGTTGAAAAGTTGTAGGCTCAGAGTATGCCCAGCTTGGCCCTCTATGTCTTCAGGGCTCCTTGTGCACGGCACCACTTTCTTCTTTTACCCACATACCTAAGACCTCCACCCCATCAGGCTTTTCCAGTGGCTTTTCCAGTGTCACCAGTGCTTTTCTTCTGCATTCCTTCAATGGTTTCCTCATTTCATTGCACACCAGCACCCTTACAGCTTATCCCTCTTCCCTCCCTCTCACTCTGTAGGTTCCCACTCCCAGGCAGCAATTGAGTGTTGCTTTCAGTAAATCCATTCTCAAACATCCACTCTCTGTAAGTCATGCCTCTTCTTTTTCCTTGGAATATTTTCTTTTGTGGAAGATACAAAAAATACTGGCTGCCACCATCAAGAATTTCTTACTGTTTTCTTGTGTCCCCAAATCTCCATTCCTCTGCTTCTTGCCCTTTTACACAGCCTTTGAACTCTTTGCATTTCTGACTTATGTTCTCCTTCATCTTGGTACCCAACATCCCAGGTCTGTTTACAGTAACAGAAATAAGCAATCATAAAATCATAAAATGTTTTGGGTTGGAAGGGACCCTGAAGATCATCTTGTTCCATCCCCCCTGCCATGGGCAGAGACAACTTTCACTAGGCAAGGTTGCTCAGAGCTCCATCCAAGCTGGCCTTCAACACCAACAGAGGATGGGGCATCCACAACTTCTCTGGGCAACATGTTCCAGTGCCTCACCACCCTCACAGCAAAGAACTTCCTCCTAATATATAATCCAAACCTTTTCTCTTTTAGTTTAAATCCATTCCCCCTTGTCCTCCTAATCGCTCTCCAGCTTTCTTCAGGTACTGGCTGGCCACAATTAGGTCACCCCGAAACCATCTCTTTTCCAGGCTGAGCAAGCCCAGTTCTCTCAGCCTTTCCTTGTACAAGGCAAGCTCCAGACTACCAAAGAGTCTCTTTTAAAGCTAACTAGTGAGGACCAAGGATAACACTGCCTTTGCAAATTGGTTCATGCTGGAAAGGCAGCTACCATGTGTAAACGGGGTGCTTTTTTGGGTGATGTGGCTGCATGCACTGTTGCCACATCTCCTCCCTTAACAGGACAAAAATCTTTGCTTTCTTCAGAAAGTACAGTGTTGTTGTGGACTGTATGTTCTTCACTCTGAGACTGTCTCTTGAGAAGAGACATATTCTGATCAGGCTGTTGAATCATTTTCTTATTCCTGAGGATCCATCTCTTCTCCAGGTCTGAATCTGCACAAATACATGGGCACGAAAGTGATTCCATTAACACAGCAATTGCCTGGAATCTGTCAGCATTTCAGTATAAATCTGATTTTTGACAGATTTATAACCAGGTTGTAGAAATTAACTGCTGGAGGAAATGTGCCATTTATTCTCAACAGGAACACATTTTATTTTTCTACATAGTTGTTATTAGACTTTTTTTAGAGACTAGAAAAATAACCTTATGCTTGTTTTAATCTATTTCTTTTAAAGTGAAAAAAACCTTCAACCATTTTATAAACATTTAAAAACTTTCTGCCACAGTGACATATTTATTGCATACTCCTCTCTGATGTTTCTTGAGAAGTACTTTATAAATGGCAGTTACTGTATCAGCACATTAAAATGTAACTTAACTGGAGAAATAACAGCTGACTAAAATAAGGTTAGCAGGTGAAAATAAGGTGTCAGAACAAACAGTGTCGTTGATGGACGGAAAGTAAAATTTTCCTATTGCAAAAAATGTTCTACCATTAATTTTTTCAAAACCAAGTTGATAGCAGATAGCAGGGGCAGCATTCCCTTTGCAGTAACCCACAGTTTTGCCGCAGAGCTTTTTCAGTGAGCTCAATGTGAACTACTGCACATCTTTCAATGCAAATGGCGGAAGAATGTTCACTACTGAGGGCAGAGGAGGGAGAGCAGTCTCACAGGACTGGCTCTGAGAGTAAGAACTTGTTCCTCTGTACTCACAACTGCTGTGTGCAGCAGTTCACAGAGGTCCAGGAGAGGTTCACTGAGGACACACTGAGCTGGTGCCTGCTAGTATGACTGCTCCTGACTCATCACTCAATCCTTTGAAGCCTATTGGAGTCAGTCCCACCAGGACTACAGCCCACGGTTGGCAAAAAAAATTCTTTCAGGCTAAGTAACCTGAAATCTTTCTACTTTGCCCCACCAGTCATGTTTTCTGGGCCATTACTGTTTGTCTTTTTACTGTCACAAGTATGTTTTCCCTGAGTGTCACTTCATACACACTCATTTTCAAGCAGCACTATGAACAGTGACAATATCATGCCTTCAGGCAGGAAGCTAGGGAGGAAAAAGAGAAAAGGCTCCCCTGCTACAGAAAGCCCTTCCTTTGATAGGAATTCTAAGTGCTTTGACAGTTTGCTATGAAAGGACCCTGCTTACAGAGTCCAAAGCACCTAAAAATGTTTCTCAACACCACCCTCCTGGAGAGAGAAATTCCAAGCAGGAAAGTGGTAACTGTGTTTTTTCAGAAACGGTGGGTCCCATGGCTGCATGTATAGCAGAGTAGAAATTTCCCTGTGCACCCACTCAGAGAGGATTTTACTCCATTGTCTCAGTGAATAACTCCAAAACAGGACTGGAGACTGCATCCTCTAAAAGAACCTGCATAAGAGAACCAATAGTTCTAACAGTTTCTCATACTTTTTTCCAAGGGTACTGGTGCATTTCAAGTTATGAAATAAGTGCTAACAGCAAGAGAATAAATTTGTCTTCTTTTCTATCAGTTATATTTCAAAATTCATTTTGAATTGTACAGGAAAAAAAAATTTAAAAAAAGGGTAAGAAATCCAAGCCATTGGAAAACTCTCATGGGATACAAATATCCAGCTAAACTGACAAATAAATTCTGGCTTCAGTGCATTAGAAAGGAAGCTGTCTTTAATCCCTGTATCTCTGTGGGTAGATAGAACTAAAAAAGTAAAGAGGTTTTGCACTTATCTGCAGAAGTATAATTGGATATTTGGAATTAATAATTAAAATCCTTCGAGGAAAGAGGAACAAGAACAGATTTTGTCTGACTATGTTATGGAGTTAATCTATTTCAATATTCACTATGATAAGGCAATAGTTATGTCAGTATCACTACATACCCATCACAGCAAACTTGATGGTACCAGGTGGAATCTATAATACAATCCTCTACCACAGTAACTTTCAGGAGCAGTAAGACAGCTCTTCTACCTGAGCCAAGTCTTACTGCAGGTAAGACCCAATTTTTTTAGTATTATTTAGCAATTGAATGTGGGTTACAGCACTGGTGAACTTAATAGTTAACCCTCACAGAAGGGACTGCAGAAGAGAAAAATACCCAGATTTTGCATCCTGTGGCAGGGAAAGCAGCTATATTTGCTGCCTCACTCCTCAGGGAGCTTATTGCCATGCCAAATCTGCAGTTGGATTTGAGTAGCTGGCAGGGCCTTAGGATAGTGTAAGGATTCTCTCTGGACCATTTCTTGAAGGACAACAGTCTGTCTTCATAATCTTCATAGTCTTTGTGTGTTCTTCCTTTCAGTTCTGTCAAGTTTCTTTTCCTCTGCTTTTTAAGTGAAAAGTCTTCTTGAGTTAAAACCATTGACTATGGCTGTGTGCTCCCCACGCTGCCTTGCAGAATCGGGACATTTGCAACTTGAGAAAAGAGCCCATGTTCTTTGCTTCGTTGTCTCAAGCCCAGTCCTCCTGCCAGCATTGAGGTTTCCATACAGGTCCCATCAGTCACCTCTCTAGGCTGTAATGCAGTGGCAGATGGTTGCAATAGGGCCTTCCTCACTGTTTTGGCAGGGTCATGACACCAGTGGAAAAACCAGATCTGCCCAGTGTTTTGGTTCAGTCAGTTCTCCTGAGGTTGGTATCTATGCCTTGGCATGCAGAAGATGGCTTCCCACCTGTTCAACAGCTGTTTTCTCTTCTGTTTACAATGGGCCTCTTAGGAGTGGGACTAGCAGTGGAAGAACTGGACTGTGTAGGGCTGGTCTTGATTTGTGAAGCTCCCCTTCCTCTTTAAGTCTCCTCTTAATCTGCACTGATGGTCAGCAGCCTGAAGGGACCTTTCAGAGCTCTGTGGAGGAGTAAGAGTGCCCATGCTGGAAGTCCTCTTAACAAATGTACTATGGGTTGTTTTGCATAAGCTCTGCCCATTACAAGTTTCCAGTCCAATGGATCATGTATCTTACCTTCCTGCACAGTGCCATGGAAAAGAGCAGGTTTTCACCTCTGAAGCAAGGTGAGGCAGGAATTCTTTCCTACAATTTATTGGGCCCCCTAGGTTTTTCCACATGTTAGGATGTTCTCCAGTACAGCAAAGGACTCCACACTGAATAATGTTCACTGTATGGTTATAGTTGCATTCAGCTCCTTATCTGCTGTCTGCTTTAATCTAAGGTCTCTGAGTTTTCAGACCTTCACACCCATTCCTGGTATTTTCAGGGTTGTTTCAGAGTCGCTCAGTAGTAAGAGCACTTCCTTGTCTGGCTGTCAGTTTAGCATTCCTGAGCTTAGATTTGATTTTCCTGCATTGGTTCAATCTATGCATGTTTCCTCTCCACCTTCTTTCTTCTCTTTTTCTTCTGTTCCTCCCCACCACACATAATTTTTTTCCTTTTGGGACCCTCGGTCTGTCATTCTCTTGTGTTTTGCCTTTCACATCTCCCTTCACCAGGTGGGGACTCCCTTTAAAGTCTCTTGCAGACCTTTTACTGATACTTATCACACACACCTCAAGTGAAAGCTGACATCTTTCATGGCAGTGAAAAAGTATGCCTTGTCTCAAAGCTCAGTTTCAAACAAGTCTTTCCATTCACTTGAATTCTTCCACAGCCCATGTTTTCCACCCTTTTTCTGAAAACTTTATTTTGCAAGCAGTAGTATCATTTCCTCACTAACAGCCTGTGAACTGTGTATGTCTATGCCCATCCTTTCTGCATCTGAAAGTGAGATGAAACAAACAAAAGTTCTTCCTGATCAGCCGTGTTTAGAATGTATCACCTCTTGACCCTCTGTGGTGAGCCAGATGCTGAGCAGTTCTCACAGTCGCGTGCCTGCCAACTGGGTCAGTCCTTGGCCTATCAGGGAGGAAGCGATCGGGTGGTGCAGCAAGCTGGAGCGTCTGTGCTNCTTTGCTTTTCTAAGGTTGGATTTGTGAGTGGAAACCGTCGCTGAGTCCATGTCATAGGGAAAAGAGTGACATGCTGCCTTGGTTCAGCAAGAGTTTATGTGCTCTCTGTCTTTTCTGAAGTCTCTGTCTTGCAGACCTGTTTCCTTCTTGCTGGCCCTGATCCTTATAAATATAGTGCCAAAGTGAGAAAGCACTGTCTTAGGGCCAGGGAATAATTCCACTAACTTGTAAGCACTTAATTCCAGCCTGCTGACTAAACACATCCTTAAATTATCTCCTCTGGAGTTCCCAGGAATCTGTAACACTGCATGTTATTTGCAAAGATGGAGGCTGAAAAATACTATAACTAGACTGAACATCCAGTTTAGGGTATTACATCACAAAAGCACTGTAAAAAAATCTGAGCAGCCCTAAGAAATAGACTGTACAGGTCTCTACAGAGATTTGAATGATTTACTTTTGGGTTTACTTTTTTTTTTCTTTTCCTGGTGTCTGTTTGTTGGTGTTAGAAGTCTTCTTAAACCTTTGGTATGTTCAGAGCTACACGAACAAATACAGTTTCAGGCTTGGAAAAATTACATATGAAGGACATGAAGCACATCTTTCTACACACCTAGTAAAACCGAAATTCGTGTCTGTTCAGAAAGGGCCTAGTTTTTGATTGCTCTCAGGTTTTGGCTTCTGTTCTCCTTGAAGGTACCCATATAGCTTTTGGTGCCCACAGTTATGCTGGCACCAGCAGCTTTCCTCATTCAGTGCAGTACAGAAATGACAAGGTTTGCTGGATCGCAAGTTCATTGCAAATTGGGCTCATCAGGGAAGTCACAGTGAGTTGAGGAGAATCAGTACTCAGTGGGCAAAAAATGTAGATCGTTTAATGGAGGTACAGGGGAAATAAGTGCTACAGCCAAGGTTACACAGGGAATCAATCTACTCTGCAGATCAGGGCTGTACCTCTCTAAACTGGACATCAGCAAGTCAAGAAGGAGTCGGATTGTGCTTTCAAATAAATGACTGAACTTCAAGTGAGGGAATGTGAATTAGTACAGCTGGGTTTCATCTGGGAGCATACACTTTGTCTCCCCAAAGCTCCTTTGTGTGCACTCTCTCCCCACCTCCATCACTCCCTCTGCCCCTCCTTCACTCCATTATGAGTATTCTATTGCCATGAGCTGCAGATTCGCAAAAGGAGACTGCAGAGGTGTCTACCTGCAGTTCCATAAGGTGGTGTATTTACCTCCAGTAAGTGGCATTCCAGTGAGAATGGCAAACCTTTGTGCTGCATCTGCCACTTTGTCTCCAATAAGTCAAAAGCATCTCACTAGCCACCTTGCATGACTTTGAGGGTGTCCTTTGATTTTATACCACCTTTGCAGAAATTCAGTTCAAAGAGGCATGGATAGTATTCTGTTTAGGTTGCAAAGCCTTTCCCTCTCAGTCTGACTTGAGTCAGAGATCCCTTAGGGCTCCTCTCAGTGGACTGTTTCACCTTTCACCTGTGCAGGGTCTGGGAATCTTGGTGCTGTAGCCACTGAACATCAGAGGGTTTTTTGGAAAGCAAGAGAGAGAAAAAGAATGTATTTTTCTATTTCAAGACAAAAAAAGGTCAGAGATTTTCCAGGTAAGGACAGAATTACATGAAGTTGCATGAAATTGTGTCTGCTTGACATAATATAATTCTAAGGTACTCTTAAGCAGTAATTCACCTTTTAGAGAGTAGATTTTGAAAGATGTAATAGCTTCTCTTATTTTTTGTGTTTATGTCTTTAGGCAATTCCTGTGGATGGGAGCAGAACTTACTGTTCTTCAGTGTCATGTGAATATTTGCATTAATAGGGACTTTGTTCACACGGCCTGCAGTTGCTTTTTTAAATGTGGTTTTTCTGCATTCAGGCAAGAGAGAGGGGAAGGCAGAGTGTGCAGTGTTTTCAGATGTTTATCTCATGCATGATATTTTCAAATTGTAATTTGCATTTAATGCACATGATTTAGTCCTTTCAGTAAGCTAAGTGTTTGGTATAAGGCTCTACAACACATCAGCTTTTCTATCTTGCATTTATATAGCTGAAGGAAACATTAAAGAAAAGAAAGGAGGTACGAATTTTGCGTAGGCAAAGAAGTAGCAACACACAGATACGTGGTCTACAGCTGTGCTTTACCTCACCACTGTTGGTCATTCCCACATACATCCTCGAAGCCTATATCTGCTAGAGATACATGGAAAGGCAGTATTTTGGGGCTAGTTAGGGACTGTATTAAATGGACTCTGATGAACACCTGCTCCCAAACACCACATTTCTTCCATTATATAGCGTTAAGTGAAATCCAAAACCATAGTTAATGTTTCTTGTATTTAATTGGCAAAGTAGACTTACAGTGCATACGCTGAATACTGGCTATATGCCATAAAAGTTATGCATACTTTGCAAAGAAAAATTAATGTCAGAATGAACTCACTGGAGACCTTCTCCCTCCCTTCACCCCATCACAAATATCAGGCAGACTGGAACCGTGGTGCCAACAGATCAGTAATGCAGAGAAAATTCTTGTGCAAGATTTATACAACAGTTTTGAATAAGTGATGCCAAAAAACCATGGGTAGAGACACTCTTCACAAATATGTGTAAAGCCCTAGTATATTTCTCTGAGAGCTTCAGATTATTCCCATTTCTAGTAATTGTTTCAAAGCACTTGCTACTGTCCAAATCTCACATCAAATGGGAAGTAACTGTTACTTTGAAACTCAACAGTGTTCTGCTTTTTGATTGAGCTGCAATTTAAAGAAAGGGGAAAAAAAAGACAGTAAGCAAGGTTATGGAAACAGCTACAAGCCCACATATTATTATATCTGCCTTCATTATTCAATTCAAAACATTCCATTAGCCAGCAGGGTAGCAAAATGGTGGTTTGTTTTGGGGTTTTTTTTCCAAAAATGTTGCAAACAATATTGCTTTTTTTCCCCCCTTCCAAATTAAGTGCAATCATTCTGAGTCTGAAAATCGTCTGAAATACTGATCTTCAGAGTGCCTGTCTCACAGTTGAAGTGTGTCATTTTACTTTTTAACAATGTAAAAGAACGCAACGGTGGACAGGCTGTGAGCAGGAATAAGCTTAATATTGAGTTTACCTGTTGAGACTCACAAAAGCTTCAAAGTATGAATTACTATATGAATGGAATTTGCTCATGCACATTTGTCGTACTCTGTGTCTTGGTATGACATAGCCTCTCATGTGAGGCATCTCCTTTGGGCTAATAATCCAGTCTCCTTTCAAGCCAGTGGAGAAGGAAAGGCTCTTCTACAAGACAAGTCTCCCTATCCTAAGATTCATTTCATGGGTGATTGTCAACCTACTGACATCAAACATAGAGGACCCTTCACTGCTGAGCAGATGGCAGTCTGTTGGCCAGCCTTTTGTTAACACTGGGTGCACAGTCCTGTTTGAACTGGTGCTAGCTGAAAGAGTGTCAGACTACTCTTAAAACATGACCCCTTTTCCTGCCCCTAGACAAGACATAAATTTATCCTTGTCTGAGAGGTTATAAATCATGCTTTGAGAGCCCAGGAGAAAGGAATGTGTTATTAAGAGGAATAAGTACTCCATGTTTCCATTTCATTAGCACTAAGAGGCCCCAGTCAGGATCAGGATCCAGGGAGATGTGACACAATGGGTGGTTGCAAGTGAGAGTTTGAGTTTTGGAAGAGGTCACAGGAGTTTTTTTCCTGGCCTGTTGGAGGAGTCTACCCCATGAAAGCAAGGCAGTGTGGCAGAAAGAGAAAGAAGCTGACACACTGGTGATTAATTGCAAAGGGAGGAAGAGATATGGGAGACATTAGCTGTCTAATTGCATTAGGCAGATGCAATTGTGATTGGGAAAAAGAGAGGACTTAAACATCCCAGTCACTATCTTATGTCTCATTGAAACAAGATAGGTAAAGCTGCTTGGAAAATGGTGCCAGCCAAGGTGGTCCATTTTCCCAGGTACTGAGTGCTGAAAAAGTACCTGGAAGAAAATGGGAAATGCATGAAAATCAAATGTGACAGGGGCTACATCATCCTACAGCTCAAAATGTGTAAGTGGTATTTGTTGATAGCCAATCTGCTAAAGTCATGTTTTCTTCAGATGCAATGTGTGCAGGAAATGGTAGAATGTCCCACATCGCCTACTGTAAACATGCCTCTTCGGGCCTTTTTTGTTAGAAAAGGCTGCAAATACCAGAAAACCTTTGTGTAGGTGGTTGTATCTTTCTAGTAACTCCAGTGGAATCACTCACTAGATAATAACATTGTTTCACCTGAGGGTAAAAACTGTCTTTCAGAAGCAAAAGTGGCCTTAAATTGTGTCAGCGGAGATAAAAGGTTCTTCTCCTGGCGGGTTGTTGGGTACTGGAACAGGCTTACAGGGGAAGTGGTCGCTGCACAGCTCACTGAGATGGTTTGCAGGCACAGAGCAGCATGAGTTAGTGGGGACATAGTATGGACTCCCTATGGACTCCCCATCACTTAGGGCATCCTCAGGTAAATTTTCCATACACTAGTGGTTATCAGCAATGACACAGCGGGAGCTTTTTGAGCTCTTGTACAGTACGGCTCCCTTTGGTCGGGGACAGAGACAGCATGGGCAAATCCTAAGGCTGTAATTTCTCATCCTACTGGCAGCCTCCCTAAAGAGTGGTAACTAAACCTGCTACTGCCTTCTCCAGGTATGCCCTAAATGCAGCAGAGAGGAAGCTAAGAAACAGTGATGGCATTTTAGATACCTGATGTTATTTAGAGGCATTGGTGGCCCAAAACTGTTAATACTTCATAATCATGAGCCCATCTGCAGGAGATGCTAGGCTGGCCTTCAGATCACGGATTCCTGTGGACACTATGGTGGCAATTGTATATGCACAGGAAGACTCAAAACCTCCAACCTCCCTGTAGTCTTCCTCCTTCACAGTTCATCATAGCCACAGCTCTCATTTATGAGCTAGGGAAGAGAAATTCAGCACTCAGCCTTTTGCTCTATCCCCTGGGAAGAAAGAGGTAGCTGGGCTGAGAGCATGAATCTGCGAAGGGCCTCAGGTTAAGCTTCCTGAAAAATACCTCCTTGAGGGTAGTGCCAGGAAGTTTCATCCAGGGCCTGCTTTTATTGGACACTGCATCAGCAATTTGTAATGACTGTCACAGCCCCAAATCACTCAAATGCAATTAATGCAATTTAAGTTACTGCACATAAATTACACTTTTTTAATGAAATACACATGAGTGTTGTAGAAATTTAAAGTCACTTCATGGACAGGGTTGGGGAAACCTTCACTTCCTCTCAGGCTGAGTGTCAGATTGTGTATCTCTGAAGTATGTATTTAAACTCTACTCCCTGTGTCAATCAACAAAATACAGGGTCAAGTAATTAATGTTTGTGGTAGCAGCAGATAGAGAGCTCAGAGGACTGGGCAAGATCCTCCCTAGCCTTACTTCTTCCCTCACATATAAGTATACTTACCCGACAGGAAGAAAAACAGCCTTTGATCCATATTTTCACTCTTGTCTTTTCCAGCCACTTCCACATCTACAACTGGGACAAGTCATCTCACAAAATGTGACGTAAAGCAGAAAGCTTTCTGTGTAAATGGAGGAGAGTGTTACATGGTTAAAGATCTCCCAAACCCCCCGAGATACCTGTGCAGGTAAGAAATCCTATTTGCCTCTTTTGTTGGAGCCATCAGTTCTCACAAATGGTTTTTCTTTAAAGGAGCACCTGAGCAATTTCTTCTTCTGATCTTGCATTTCTTCATTTTTAACCACATGTATGTGAAAATGCAGTAGCAAGATGACCTCTGTGTTCTATATATGAGGCATAGGAGAGGCTAACCAGGAAATCTTCCCACATGATAATGGCACAACAACCTCCAATGATGTTTACATGGCATGAAATAACACAATTTTAGCCTTACATTAGAAATAATGACACAGATAGTGTAAAGTAAATGCACTGCATTTGTCAAAAAAAAGGTATGTGGATAACTGCATTGGATAATTTCCCTGTGTACAGGAGAAACTTACTGTCTGATTTAGTAACTGAACATTTTCTGAGGAGATCAGATTCACAACTGGTTGTTGTGTTTAATTGCATAAAAAGCAATGAATGTCATGTTAATTGGTGGAGGTTGCTATTTTGTGTGAAGATCTTGATTCAGGAAGTCCTAAGAGTTTAGTTTCGGGAGGTGCTTGTGCACCTTTCTCAGGTCCTGGCCTATGCTATTTTGGACTATTGCAATATTCCCTTGTGTTGGAGAACATCCAGGAAGAGCTACAGCACTGGAGTTTATCTCCTGCCTTGGAACACATCATGAAGCATTTATCTCTGGAAATGAACTAGTCATGAGGACTGCTTCGCTCTAGCTTTAGAGGGACTCCTCATTTAAACCCTAGAAAACATCCTTGGTACCTAAGAGGGCTGAGTGGAAAGGGTGCACTTTTACAAGGATATTGCTGTTTTTCTGACAGACAAGAAATGGTGGTTAGTAAAGACTGTCATCAGCTGTACCTGCATAATTATATGGTCTCATAGGACTAAAAGTGAAAGAACACTAATTGGAAAGATAACTCTAGTGGGTGAGTTAGGTGAAGGCCTACAATGTTTTGATTGACACAGGAAGATGTTGACTGCTTGTTTCTGTTGTTAATGTTAAAAAAAAAGGTAAAACAAACAAGTGAAAAGAAGTCATCAAAAAACCCACCAAACCACACAATCTTCTGTTTTACCTGTAAGGTTTTTGGGGGTTTTGGAGGTTTGGGGGTTTTTTGATAGAAGGATGTTACCTACACTTCACAGGCTTTGTTTTGCTTTGGTTTTTCAGATTGCTCTGAATGTGTATGTTTCATTCATTTTAAGATCATTTTTAGCTGAAGTGAATACGGAAAATCATGCTCTGGTGGGTTAGATTATTTTCTGAGAGTGATTTGTGTTAGATTTACATGATCATTGTAAGCCACCAGTACAAGATGAGCAGTTTGCTGTGACTCTGCAGAATGTGTACGGGAGCCTACCTGCTTATTTCAACTACCTTTCCAAATATGGTTCAGAAAACTCCAGAGCAGCAGAGCTGAGCATCTAGCAGACTTGCCAATCGTTAAAAACGTCTAGGCAGTTTCAGAGGTATCCTATTTTCACTGGTGTGGGAACCTTTTTTATATTTTTTTAATTCAGAGATCTGTGTGTGTTCTTTGATGATGCTATGGGCTGGCTAATTTTTTCTAATAAAATGTCTCAGGGAAATTTGAATGAGGTGGGCACTTTTTCCCCCTATTGTAGGCAAAAAAACAATCTTCAATTCTGAGACTGGATTTGAAAGAAAAGGTGATTACCAGATTTGGCAGATGTTCCTCTCCCTGGGTGGTCCAAGACCTATTTGGAAAAAGCATCAGAGCTTTAAAGTTACAGAGGGTGAATCTCATATACAGTAAGACAGTGGAAAAGGATTGTTATCCTGAGATGTCAGGGCCACTGCTATTTTGCAGAGTCATTTTCTATGCCCTCTGCTACTTGCCCGAACCAAAATTTTATGTTTTGTAGTAAAACAGGGTGCAATGCAGCTACATAAGAAATAAAAGTGTGAGTACTTAAAATTGCATGTATTGGGAAACTGAAAAGACAAAATGCAATTTTCTTCTTATTTCATTGAAAATACAGATGTCTACTTTTAATTCTAGTATTCTAGTGTTAATTAAAATAAGTGTATAGCCATTACACATTGCCTTCATTGTTCTGAGAAAATAAATCTACTCCCAGAACATGCTTGTGGAAACAGAATGCTTGAAATATGGTACTTGCTCTTCATATTTCTGCCTCAGTCGCAAGTTCACATTTTTCCATATGGTCCATCTGTTGAGAGCAAAAACAAAATTTTTAAAGCATGAGCCATATCATTCTAAATTGGTTTTATCCCTAACTAAAAAACCATAACCAAAAAAACATGACTCAGATTCAAAACAACCATGGAATTTTCCAAGTGAGATATCTGTTTTTGTAAATCCCCTATTGTAGTTAAAAAAAAAAAGGACATCCTAAATTTATGCTCTGTTAAAATCTAGCTTTATATTAACAGAGAAAAAAAGTGTTTTATAAAATACATATCCAGACAGGATCAGATTTTGCCCACGGGGTACTGGTGTGAACTTTGAGAAAATTTCCTGCTTTCAAGAGCTAACCCTGTGAAATAGTCAAGAAAAGTGTGAAGACTTAGTAATGCTAAGTACAGCTATACTTATAGTAGCATGTATGTTCCCTAAATGTACTTTAATTGTCGCCCCAGACTGAATTAAACAGTCTCAAAATATGACAGATGAAATAGGAAGCTTTGACACTGCTTAAATAAAAGAGTGTATAAAATTTTCAGAAGCTTCATAGGAACATGAGTCACATTTTGAAAACATCATAGACCTTGGTAGCCTGGATGACACTGGCTTCCTGTGAGACTGAGATTCCTAAGTCATTTCTATTCAGTTAGAAATGTGTCCCCAAGTTCACAGACAACAAAAAGTTCAGATAGCTTTTCCAATAAACACAAAATTACGACCAAAATTCCTAGCATTTCCTTCTTATTTCAAGAAAAATCTATATGAATATAATATGTTACACTTTTAAAGTGTTCAAGTATCGTACTGTGAAGGCCTTGCTAGTTTGACTAATTGACTTCCTACTTGCAGACATCATCTTTTCTAGTGCTTTTGTTGTTGCTTAAGAAATTAATCTATGTCTGAATTTCACTGGATGAAAATAATGTTTCTGTCTAACAGAAGTATGCTGCTGCATTTCTTAACAGAAAAGAGTAAATTACATACTTTTTAAAGATAGAGCCATTTTCTATATCTGTCTTCATGTAAAGGTCTTTGTAGAATAGAAATGGGCAGAAGGTTATTCAAACCAGTGAAAAGATAAAATTTATTTCCATGATGCAAGCAAAAGTTCCAGAGGTATTCTTTTAAGAGGTGGGATAGAAATACTAGTTCTGACTTCAGCAATGAAAATGACTACTAAATATGAAAGTACTGTACTTCCCATGGAGAGGGGAGGGAGAGTATTCTCCCACAATGCATTTGTTTACAGCCAGTAATTGAAATGAAAATGTGAGTTCCTGATCAGTTCAGCTGTTCCTCTTATGCTGAAAAATAGTGATATGCATTCAGCGTTCTCAGAAGTGTCTACAGAATGCATGCAAATGCTGCTCTCTGTAATTACTTTGTGTAGAGCAAAAAAACCAATTCTTCTATGATATGTGGTTTGGTCTCATGGTTTTACCCACTTAATAAAATTAAAAGGTTTTCACAGCACAAACATCTATGTTTTGCTCCAAGGCGTGACTTCAACTTTTGCTAGTGTCCTAAAAAAAATGGTACATGGATAATGATCCAGAAAAGAAAGACGCAACAAGAAAGAATGTCTGAAAACCTTGAGTAGGACAAGGTGTTTTGAAAAGGACAGCATTGCAAGTTGTTTATAAAAGTACAATCTACAGGAAACAGCACTGGAAACAAGTGTTACACTGCACATCTGAGCAATAAAATGCCTTTAGCATTCACACATCATCATAACAGGACAGGCTCATCCCAGCTTTCCTCTCAGCTGACCCTTCCTGGGCCCATTCTTAGGGGCAGGTGCTGCAGCCCATTTGCTGACAGTGGTTTCAGAGCAATTATAAACATACCTGAACTGTTTTCAGCACCATCTCAACAGAGCTGACCCGGGTTGATCTGGAAGTGATTTCAGCTTTGTCTACACCAGTGTTCAAGTTGTTTTCATCACCTCTGCAGCTGCACCAACATCTGAAAACTAGCTCAGATAGAGGAAGCAACAACCAATGGCCAATGACAAGCAAAGCTTGAGGCTTTTAATCAGCAGCATATTCCTTGGGATTGTGTAGTGTTGAGCCTGACAAGCAAGATGTACAGGTCTCTGCAAATTAGAAGCCATGTATGCGCAAATGCCAGCTTTCCAAGGACGGTTATTTAACAAGATCGCAACAGCGCAAAATATTTTTACTCTCATTCAGTAGCACAGATGAAAATGCTTTCTGTGAAATGCGTTTTGCTTACTATCAAAGATGCAAGAAGTCTTCTGTCATGCCCAGCAATATCACCTTTTCATGACAGAGTTACCTTTGTCGCATTTTTCTCAGCTGACTATATCTGTGGAAACTGGGATCTCACCACATTGGTTACATATCAGATGTGACCTTGGCTCCTTCCTAAATAAGCAAAATAATAAGCTCCAAAGAATCATCTGCAGATCCTCAAAATGTACCTTTTATTATACAAAAATCCTTCTGGCATGATTTATTTGAACAAAATGCTGATGTTTAATGCCTGACACTGGTTCTCTGCCAAAGGGGTTTTCTGGAAGTCCTACTTGTGCAAGAGCAGCATCCTTGTCTCTTAGGGCTAGAGGCAATTGTGGAAGAGCAGAATTTAAAAATTGGGACAGCTTTTAACACACACTCTGGTGGGTACAAGAGACAAAGGATTGTTCTGAGCAACGTGCATTTGCAAATAAGAAGGTTCCTCAGCGCCTGGGCAGTAAATGATGAAGAATTTTGAACAAGCCACTAGCACCATATTGGCAGCAGGAGAAAAAGAGGGAGACATTCCTGCACCATGGCAAGCTCATGGAGGACATCACAAGGACAGGCAACACAAGTGAGATGTGCTCAAGAAAGCAGATATCAGGTTACATGCTGAGTAAGATTGGAGAGTAGAAGGAGAGAGAGAAAGAAAATTGAAATCTATAGATATTTAGTGTGGTGGACAGTCATTCATACTTAACTCAGTAGCACAAGAGCCTGCATCACTATGGTGATATTTTGGGATCCTGAGCTCTGCGCCAGAATGAAGAATAAAGGTGAAGAAAGAAATGACAGGCAACAACAAAAAAGACAGGCAAAATAAGAAGAGAAATTCCTTCACTGTGGTCAAGGGGAAATCTGCATTGAGGTTTTCCGCAGAAGAACTGAAAGGACAGACAGCAATGGGGCTTCAAATTTTGAGAGCACTTCTGCCCTCTCATTTTACTTTGTGACTGGACTGACTTTTTTTTTCATTTGTCAGCCATGTTGAATATGATTCCCTTTGGGTTTGAGTTTGTCTTCTTACTTTTTGCAATATTTTTGGCTTTTCTGTGATTGCTGTATTAATTACTCCTCAAAGCAATTTACCAGAAAACATGCTATTACAGAAATAGGGAAATCATAGTATTCTCATAGATTTTATGTGACTGGTGAAAGCAACAGTACATTGCAAATCTGAGAAAAGAACTCAATATGGTCCCTTCATGAGATGGAATAAACAGTGAACTGGTACACATTTTTGGTAGCCATGGTTCTTCCTTCTTTTTCAAAACAGACGAGCAAAGAGACTTCCTAGATTTTTTTTCTCTGATGGATTTTTGCTGTAAATTTTGAAAAGTGTTATCTTCTGGAAAAATTACACTTTATTGCCTCTTTTCTGGTCATTTTTCACTAACACCTAACCAGGACATCACTTAATGCACTCCCACTCCATAGACCAGCAGATGTAAGTCTGTTAGTGCAGTGGTTTTGGTGTACTATTGCTTATCACATTTTTGCCCTTTAGGTGCCAACCTGGATTCACTGGAGCAAGATGTACTGAAACTCTGCCCATGAAAATCCAAAACCAAGAAAGTATGTTAAAATAATCTGAATTTTGCTTTCTTCCCCAACTACAGCAACAAAATCAATAGTACTTGGTGTTTTCACAGTTCAGCTGGAACCGGCCTCTTTATTCACTAATTTATGACCTCATTCTCTAAAGTACAATCTGTACTTCATGGCATTATTGACCTCCAAAATGTTTCTCATTTGTATGATTTTTGATCTTTCCATTCATTCACAGATGCATTTGTATTGCACACACTGGCAGTTTTCTTGTTTGGGAGACTGCTGCAAAGTGCAACCCTAAAAGAACAAACTCATGGAGATGAGTGATGTACAGATCTTGTGTCCTTGCTGCCTTATGGAAAGTGCATCCTAAAATCAATTTGGAACTCTGGAATGGTGAATTTCTGTCTCACATCTTGAAACACACTTTGATCTGGATTGGTTTGGTTTTGGCTGGTTTTTCAGGGTGGGATTTCTTTACATTTCCACAGAGCAAATGAGTTGCTCTCCACGTCTTGAGCCATTTTGACATGCTTGAACCGAGATTCAGTTTCTGAAAGTGAACTCACCAAGTCATATCAGTTCACACTGAAGGATCTTCTTTCTTAGCATATATTCACTTCTACTCTTTTCTCTGTTTTTTTCTCTACCATTTTTTTGTTTGTTTTTCCTCTCAGGTGCCCAAATGAATTTACTGGTGATCGCTGCCAAAACTACGTAATGGCCAGCTTCTACAGTACGTCCACTACTTTTCTGTCTGTGCCGCAATACAAGCATGCTCAGTCGGTGCTGCTTTCTTGTCGCTGCATCTTTCCTCCATTTTTTTTTTTTAATCTTTAACTAGATTTGTTGCCTAAGGCCTAATATTGATTGTCTCTGCCTGTTGCATGAAAATGATAACAAAAAGCAATTGCAATGCTCTCCTAGATTGTTTGGCATTGAGGGTATGAGGAAAAGCAAGACTTATAAACGCTGTGAAATTAACACTGAATGTGTGATACGGACTCCCCACTGACATCAAGCAGAAAAAATACAAAAATTGTATTTGAAAGTATCTCATTTTATTTGCCATAAAGACAATCATGATGCAGGGCAACACTCCCCCAACGAAGGGACAGATAGCCAATCTTCTGCTTGTATACAAGATTTGCATTTGAAACTAGAGGTTAAAGGTAGTTGGGGTACTTACATGGTTTCTAATGAGCACATATCAAACAGGATCAAAATGTTCTTCCTCCTCATTGTCCAAGTTTCAGTTGAAAGAGCACTGAAAGAAAAAGAGGGAGACGTGGCTTAAACAATGGGATCTGACATATTTTGGGTGTGTTGTGGGTAACAGGTGAAAGAGATGAAATATTTTGGATTAATTGACAAAATAAAAGTACCAAACAAACACACACAAGCAGAGAGAAGACTTTGTGTCAGACTTCTGGTAGAATCATCACTGCAGTGACATCCTATCAGTTTTCCCATGAAGGAATGGGTTAATTTTTATTATTTGTCAAGGAGAAAACAGAAGGTACACTCAATACATATTTTCTCCAACTGGCTATAGCAAAGTTGAAGATAACATATAAGAAAATTACTTAGATCTTACATTTTAATGCATGTGTACTATTGACAATTAATTGTCACTGGCATAAGAATGTACTGCGATCTAAGAGCAGTATTATTGGAATTATATTTTTGATGGATTACTTGCCAGCACAAAAAGACTATAGGCTAGCTTAATTTAATTTCCATTAGTATATAGGACAAAAAGCTATAAGCATGTGCTGGACATTTTGGAGCCTGAAGAGATGCATAGGTTTTCTTGTATAGTGATGGATGAAAAACATCCATACATAATTCATACTACCCATCATGGAAACTGCCCGAGTAAATCCCAAGAGTGATGACTGGAGACCAGACCTCCCAGCACTCAAGTGTGTATTTTATGCTCTGATTTAAAAGCTTTATTAGTGTGAGTTATTTTTAAAATGTGTCTGGTAACTATGGATTTGAAAATTTTATGCTGTTACAGTATTTGTTTACCAAACGTTATATTTAAGTGACCTTTCCTGTGAATTGTGGTGAAAAGTGCAGTTAAGGTTTTCTGATCTTAGAAGAATATTTATAAGGAGGTGGTGTAAAAACATATGGGATCCATTGTTTGCTGCTGAATATACCCTGAAAATTTTGGAACAATTGTATGTTGATTATATTAATTTTCCTACCTAGGAGCAGGGGGAAAAAGTTTAGGTGAGTTTCCCTTCACTGGTTTTTAAGTTGGGATTTCTAAAGACACCAGGTTGAGATTTTGTCAGGTTGCCTCCATGGAAAAGGTATAGGGCATTGCTGCAAGAGTTATGCTCAGTTATAAGTACTTAAATTGGTGCAGCCTTTCCTCTCCTTGAAATGCACTGGCAGGGAAGCACACAGCTACCTACCTTAGGCTACTCTGAGAGCCCAGTCAATGGCTGTGAAACTCTGGCACTTCTGCCCACCCTGCATCCGCACCACAACATCTGGTTTCTTATGCTACTAAAGATGTTGAAATGACACTTTGAAAAGGATCCATTGAGGGTACATTTATCTGTAACAAAAAAAAATAATGAGGAAGCATTTATATGACTTTTTATTATTACACCCAGAGCCAACCTGAGCATACTATTTAAAAGTGGACCTAGAATGAGAGTTCTCTTTAGGCAAATGTTGCATCTGGGGTGTAAGGCCAGGCTCCTATTTTGCACCAAGTGTTTTGGATGATTAACCTATCTCCGTAGATGCAGCTTTTGCAAAGTACAGGGAAAACTGGGATGCTAAACAGCATTAGTGCCAGTAGGAAACAAAATTGTATGTGTGAACTATACAATGCTATCTAATTTTACTTGCTTTCAGAAGGGTCTTTCTTCATTTGGAAAGAAAGAGTCAGTGGGGTTCCTAGCCAAGTGTGCCTACTGATGAGTTGTTAAATATGGCTGTTGAGGAAAAGTTAGGTTCAGAAATCTGTCCTAGCATTGGTATTTGAGAGTTCTGAAGTCACTAACTTTGCTGAGGGTCTTTTGCAAGGTTCAGAACAAGGCTGCCACTGAGCATTCTGTAAATCCTTGTCCCAGCAGAGTGCAAGGCTAACTGACTTATCTTGACAGTGGTTTGGTTAGCCCCAGACAATTCAGTAATCATAATACACTAGAAATAGGTTGAAAAGGGTTACAGGAAATTAGGTAGATCTCCATTTTAAGAAAAATTCTTCCATAAAAATGCCTCTATTTTCTGTCAGTGGAAGTGTGAGAATTACTGGGAATGGATGTGAGGGAGACTACTGGAAAGCACTTACTGTCCGTTGGATTCCAGCTTTGCAAACATACCAAACTGTAGGGCAATCTGTGGTTGCTGAGGGGTGATGACTGTTAGATTAGCACTGCCACAGTTATCTCCAGCACTGCGGGTACACGTTTTCCCCCTTCAGCTGGTGTTTACTGCCTTTGTAGTCCATGGGAAACTAAACAACCAACTATGCTAGTGTTTTCCTTGTCTCTGCAGCCTGGCCATCAGATCCTGTAATGTCCTTTCCCTGAGTACAGCAATCACAGCTGCTAGCAAGTGTACTACCCTGGCATTTTGAGGCCTATGGTCCACCACTGGTCCTTAAAGACAGCAGAAGGCAGTCCACAAAGTGTTCCAAAAATACATCTGTTCATGCAGATATATTACCTGTATCTGAATATTCACGTATTCACTCCTTTGAAGTCATGGAATCAAGGCAAATGGAGGAAAAATAATTAGATAACATTAAAGACTTTGGCTAATTTTTATGTGTCGTTATGCATGAGAACTGTTAGAGCCACACTATGCAAAATGTTCTATGGGATAAGAAACAGTGATAGAGCTGTGAATTAAGAGAAGGTTGAGGAAGCATCTCTAGAGAGTAATCACAGGTAAACCATTTGTGCTCTCAAATGCCCCAGACAGATCAGGGGCACCACCCAAAGAGACAATGGACTTGCTAGCTTCACTAGTTAAGATTTATGTATGTGTTGTGAATTTAGAGCAGCTTTTGGGGTATGCTGTACCCCTTCTTGGGCATGAATTGAACATGGTCCATACCTTCCTGCAGCATGGGGCACCATTTTAAACTGTGTCCATTTCATCTCTGCCATCCTTGATAAGCAAGGGGCGTGGTACCAAGAGAGGCAGAGGGAAATTTCTCTTTGGATGACAGCCCCTGCCTCATATTGTCAAGATGAACCTGGCAGAGGCATTAAAGGGGGCAAAAGTTGAGAAGAACTGTGATATTCTAGAAGGATGACCAAAACTGCACTTTGGTCTGTGATGGCCTTGATTTTTCAGTCTTTTCATATAAACTACAGATCTTCAAAAGTATGTTCTTAATTATTCTACTACCTCAGTATTTCTCAGTTTCTATATATTTCTCAAGTCTTCACATCTGTATAAGGGTACTAGACAATCTTACCTGAAATTTTCATTTTATAAAGCCTTGCACACCCTAAATTATCTGCTTTATGTGCTGGGATCAAGACCTCTAAATGATACAGATTTGAAAAATGCATTGTGCATTTTTTGCTCAAGGTTAAAAGAGATAGTTTTTCACTATAAACTTCTCAGTTAATGTTCATTAAATGCTAAAATTGGTATTATAGAACAGTTCATTTAGGAAAGGATGAAGTTTTCATGCTTCTAAGACTCTAACCAGTTGTAAGATAACACTTACAGGAGACACAGGACTTAACATCCAAAGTTCAAAACCTGTTTTGCAGCCTGAATACCATTGAAATGAACCAAGATTTTTGATCCAAAATGGATCCTAAACAACACAAAGAGAACATATCCCAATCCTTCAAACAGAATCTGCTGACGTGTAGGTGTTGTGTTCTCTGATAGTTTAGGGGATTTTAGCTTGTTTTCATTTCAAATTACTTGATAAAGAATTTCTTTTAAAATTTCGTATTACCCACAGAGCACATTTAATAAGAAAATTTAACACCAACTTAAGATACAAGACACCTTGCTGCTTCAGAGTTGAAATGGGTCTCTCTGGACCTCTCTGCTGTTGCAGTTGATCCAGATGTGTTCTTCCTTTGTCAGGTGCCAGGTTTCTACAAAAACCTGAGGCAGTCCTCACCACTTACTGGGCAGCACCAAATCTCCAGACTACCCAGCCATCTAAACCTATAGAGTAGCCACCACAAAGTCTTGGGGGCCCAGTGGCTGTGGCACACCACTCATGAGCAGAGCATGCAGTTCTGGAGGATTTGTTCCACATTTCCAGGCACCACCCTCTTGTTCTGTAGACCCTGTACCCCAGCAGTTTTAATTTTAAATCACTTTGGGGAAAAAAATAGCTTCCTATTTTTAACTCCAATATGATCATGTTCCCCCTCAGTCACATGCAGAACAAAAACTGAGTAATTAATTTAGTTTATTCTTGGAGCACCTAGACAAATATTCCGTGGAAACCACATTGCATGCAAACACTGTGCAACAATGTTAAGTTAAACAGCAAAATATCAAAAATAATAATGTGTTTCTAAAATGAGAAGCATTGGGATATTCTGCCTTCTTTTGATCAGGTCTAGGAGTACTACAGATAGATAAGAGCTACATAACATCTAGGTTTGAATAAGCAATGCATGGTTTCTCAGCATGTTTTCTTGTTAGGTCTTTCAGACAGAATATATTCCCATTTTAAGTACCAACTTCTTACTGGATTATTTGAAATAGAAGCTGCATGATATGAATGACTTCCCCTAAAATTAAAATACCTTCAAACTAGGTGTCTTACCTATAAGCAAGCATAATTACAGCAATATATATGCATGGGCATGTCATTCATTTTATTGAAGATTTAACCAGTTTTCTATGCAACTAATATATATCGTTAGCAGAGTTCAGGTAGGCATATAATACTGGTTCTTTAGGAAGAGACCTTGATGGATTCCAGCTTACTTAACTCTTGAAATGTTACTGATTGGCAACATAGCATTTGCATTCCCATTGTGTGCAAACTACATTAAAAATCATTTTGGTGAGAAAATTAGGATTGGATTTAAATTTCACAGCACACAAGAACAAAAAGGGCAAGAGTTACCATGGCTATGGTGTTGGCTGCATGGGAAGAGGTACCTGCTGGGAGGAAAACCTGTGTTCCTCCTTACCCCCAGCTGCTGAGGCCTGAAGTACCTATTTAGGCATGTGATCTGCATAAAGGACATCATGCCCTGCACTCCAGGGTCCATCCAGCTGGCCAACAAGTTGTTTTGTCAAGGCAGCACAGCCCAAAGACAGGGAAAAATGGTTTGGTTTCTCATTTTCTAGAAGTCAGAGCCCTGCTGCAGTCAACATGCAAAGCAGAGGACTCCCACTGCTGAGCAAACAGTGCCAGCCACTTCCAGGTCCCAGCCTACAAGAGCAAGGATATGCATTGAGGGGACAGAATCAGGACCAGAAGGGGGAGTGATGCACAACCCATTTGCAGGGGAATGCCACATTTTGTAAAGCATCCCTTTGCTTTCATGATCCCATCTGAAACCAATCAGCCATTGCACATGGCATGCTCAGGCCATAGTCCCATTCATGTCTGCAACATCTTTAAGGGTTAATGGTTTCTGTGGCTTTTCAGATCCCCCATACATACATGTTCTTGTGTATAAGACTTGATGCGGACCTGGTCACTTAGAAAGGCACACTTGAGCACTGCCCCTGTAACCAGGCACCTCTTTGTCCTGTTTCATGTGCAGGCACAGAATAGCCATAATTCTCATATGTGATTTATTTTTGAGTACAATGTGTTGCTCTTTTCTGAAACTTTTTTCCTTTTTCTTTCTTTTTTTTTGACAACTTTCTGCATTGGCAGAGCATCTTGGGATTGAATTTATGGGTATGGACCAATCATTCCTTTTAGCCTGCAGATTCTAGACCCTGAGAGATAAACCCCTTTTTATTTTTTTTCTCCACCTTCCCTTTTCAGTTCCTAACCAATTTCTTTATGCTTCAGAAGGGATCATACAGCTATAACAACAACCCTTGTCAAAGTGTTAGTGGAGATCAGTTCACTAAAATGGTAAGAATGATAGGACATTACAGACCTAAGGAATTCTGGGAATTACTGAAATAATCATAGTGTAGTGTACATTCCTTTTTCTGCTGTATAGTTTTGACATTTGCTTTGCTGAGTTCTTCTAGGCTTGCCAGGTTTTGGAAACATTGTAAGCATTAAGCAAAATTACTAACTAGTATATTAAAAAGATAAGCTGTTATGGCCACTTCAAATTCTGCAAATTTGTCGGTTTGAGCTCTGGTTTCCAAGGAAAGTTTTATGTCTAAACTCACATCTTGGTGTGTAAATCAGTTGCCTATACATATGTGTAAATGGTATGCATATATACATTCCTTTCCATGTCTGTAAATTAGAAGTGGACTGAAAGTTATTTAGGAACTTAAGTAGAGGTTTACAGCTAGATTCCAGATCCTCAAGTCAGCAAATATATTCAGTATTTATAATACTATGCTCACATTTCACCAACCAAGAACATTGGCAGTTGATATTATTTTTACACTTCAGCTTTACATATAATAGAAATAGATCTTTTAAGTCCTCTTCATAAACAGATTATATTTATCTGATTAGGTATTTGTATTTAGGGGTACAAATAATTCATCTCTTGGAGAGACTAACTTGAAATTTGGAATGTCCTATAATTTTCAGTAAATGAGCAGAAACAGATGGTGATGCTTTTCATACAATTTTAGTTCGTGTTCTTATTAAAAATGGCCCCACAAAATGTCATTAGCTTAAGCTGTAAACTGTGGAAAATTCACTGCAAGTCCAAATTTAAAAAAACCACTCACAACCCAACTTATTTTTATTCACAAGGTAACAATAATAATTCTCACTCATAAGTAGTAGGTTGTAGTAGAAGATATAGAGCTACATTAACATATGAGTAGTTAAATTAAAATCCTTTAAGAAACTAACTTGCAAATTTTGTTTTATATAAGAAACAACATCAGCAAAACCACCTCTTGGAATTAAATTATTTTTAAAATCCCCAGAGACCTGTAAGAAGAAAAACTTGACAACAGAGCAAATCTAAGACCATATAGGTAACCAATTATGTATAAATTAGAGTGATGTGAAATTAATTGCATAATGTGCATGTTTGAAAGGCTGCACATAGAGAGATTTAATATCTTGACAGTCAAGTCTTAAGTTGATTCGATTTTCCTTAGCATTCTGAATGAGAAAAAAATGTATTGAAATTATTTTTAATACGTAGCCGGTTAAAACCTTTTTCAAACCCTCACTGCACATACAATTCTTTACAAACTTCCCTGCAAGAGTGCTATTAATTTATTTCAAGGTAGTTTGATGAGCCATGTTACTTAGCCAGGCATCATTAAATGACTCCATAAAGGTTAACACTGGTCAGATAGAGAAGGCAGTTTTGGGGCAGATGTGGTATAACATCAAGTGGCCCACAGGAGTCCAGTCCCTGCTTCACAAAATTCTTCTGCCTGAAACAGAGAGTCCAAGGCTTGTCTTCAAGGCACCGTGCTTTCTGCAGGGTCATGACCAGAATACCTGTCCCCTCCCAGCCGCCAGCATGCCCTGTCACACACATGGGCCACTGCAGGATACCAGGACATCCCCAAGATGGCTCCTGCTGTCCTTACCAGTCAGGAACACAGCCAGGTTTACATGAGAGCTTGCTGGTTTGCTGGGCATGGCAAGCCAAGAAGCATGTGTCTTCCCAGGCAGACATTCTCCCCAGGAAATGAGGGAGAGAATGACAGCACCACCATTCACACACACCATGTGAAGCTGGATCGTCCACAGGGCCTCGTTTTGAAGGACACAGGAGGGAACTAAGGCATTGAAAGTAGACCCAGGGATTTAATTTTCCATATCACTCAAGCCCTTTAGTCCCAGCAGATGTGCTGGTGCAAGGAGCATTGCTCAGGGCTGCATCCATAGCCCTGCTCCCCCACTACATCCCCCATCCCATGCAGTGGATGAGTGCCCAGAAGCGTTCAACAGACAAGCAAAAAGCCTCAGCCCACTGGGAACTTCAGCCAGGCCATCATGAGCAAGCTTCCCAATTCATTTGCAACAACCTCAGACTAGAGCAAACCTCCTGGAGTCAGTGCAATTTTTTCCTGAGTATAAACAACCAAGCAGAGCTTCTAGTGTTGATTAATCTTCTTCTTCCTCTCCCTTCCCCTCCAAGAAAAACAAGTTGATACGTCATTATTCATTTTGCTTTCAGAAGCTAACAGCTGATGGCATGATAGTTAAAAAAAAAAGAATAATTCAAAGCATTTCAAATTATCCCCTAAAGTGCTTAGCCCAATTCTCCTGTTTTCTGTGACATCCTTGTAATACACCATTTCCATGGCTAACTAATAAGCGCTTTTAGAAGGGGCAAAAATGGGAAGGGGATGAAGTGCCACTAACTAGCCTAGGCGAGGAGTTATGCTGTATGAAAAATCCCTTCACACTCTGCTTCAAATTTTTTTTTTGTCCCTAAGCATTTTTTCTCTCTGTTTATTCGAATACCAAGCATGTTGTGCCAAGCCTGCAGCTGATTTTTCAACCCTTTAATCTTGTCTTTCCCTTTATTTCACCTTCCTCTTTTACTCTTTGTCCTGGTTTGGTTTGGTTGGAGTTTCAGCCCTTTCTTCCTTCCTTCCCTTTTTTGACTTTCTGTTCTTGGAGTTCTTTTTTTTCTTTAATACATTTTGCAGCATCCTAGTTTTACCAAACTCACTTCTTCTGCCCCCATTTCTCTCCTTGTTAATAATTAGTGCTATTAATTTTGTCTGACAGTGCTCATTACCTGTTTGGTGGTGTTTTGGTTTACAATGGGCTTGGCTTGTAGAACAAATTTGTTCCATAGTGGCGTGCATTGTATCAGAGAAATTAAGACTCCTTTTTGCTTTTTGGTTTGTTGCATGGAGTATTTGCTAATTTCCTACCTTAAAACTAAAGTAGTCAAGCTCAGGAAACACATTGAAGGGAAGATTGCTCCTTCTTCAGTAAGGAGTATTTTTCCCTGAACTAGTGTGGCATTTGTAGCATCATATCATTTGTACAGAGACACGTAGTATATGTGAGGGACCACTGTGCACCTCTGTTCCTCCTGATGAATTACCCCACAGGTCGTACATGTTCATGCCGGTCCCTTCCAGCAGGAAGGTAGTGCAAAGCTGTGCAACTGTAACTTGCTCTTTTATTTTTAATCACCTGCTGATATTCCGACTAAGGTCAATGTTGCAGATCAATATCGAACTGTCAGCTTAATCAAAAATAAGACCTGAGTAAAGCTAGACATCCATTTTTGTCCTAAAAGCAGAAACACACGTCCACATCTGTAGAGCATCAACACAGAATGTGCCTCTGTTTCAGCACTCCTTGCATAATGTTTCCCCAGCAGAGCACTCCGCAGTGCTTTCTGCCAAGCATGAGCAAGGAAAGCATGACTAGCTCCAACCCAAATATTATCAGTGCCACTAACACCTTTGCAATAGTGAAATATCTCCAAAGAATGAGAACGCTAACAAGTTGTCATCACTGAGCAAGCTGCCACCCTAGATAGAGAGTTTCTTTGTTGGTCACAAAGAAATGCAAGTAGAAACTTGGCATTTCTCTCATACAAGGCACTTCTGGATGTTGATATTGCTGTGTTTTAGGAGAGCTCTGGAGAAAGAGTTTGAATTTTATGATCAGAGCTCAAAACCTGTCTCCATTTCCATTGATGATATAGTTACAAGCCAAGCTCATGTCTCAAATGTAGAATATTTTGACATTTCTCCTGTAAAGACAGCTGAGATATAAATTGACATGGGAGCAGAGGGACATTGGATATGAAAACAATCCAAAAAAGATAATAACAAAATAAATTTCTCTTAAGACCTGTAGAATTAGCTTTTATTCCAGCTGTCTTTGCAGAGTAGAACTTCCAAAACATTTGCAAATTTCATGTTATGACCTTAGCACATTGAATTTTTATTTTCAGCAATTTCTGAGTGTTTGTCAGTTGTGAAGTTGTTTCTTAGATATTATTCTCATTTACTTAAACAACAACCAAAACAAACAAACAAAAAACCCCTGACTTTTTACTATAATTGTACTCATCCCCACTATTGTGTTAAGAGTTTGTGGTGTTGTCCTGTTTTTCTTGCAGTTAATAATGAGTCTGCCTGAAGTGTGGTGGCTGTGTGAATCTGTGGAGTGGTTTGTAGCATGCCAGCTGTTGATGGTGTGCTCCTTGCCTAGCCATCCTCCATGTTGTGACTTTCTCTGTTTTTGTCCCTTTCTAGAAGCTGAGGAATTGTACCAGAAACGGGTGCTGACCATAACTGGCATTTGCATTGCTCTCCTAGTAGTTGGCATCATGTGTGTGGTGGCCTACTGCAAAACCAAGTAAACTTTTCTATTTTATATCTGTATTTGTTGGTCAGGGCCTTCCCAGATGACTGTAGCTTCTACTCCTCTAAGCATAAGGTTGTATCTGGGTTTCTCCAGAGCTGAGCTGAAGAGACAAACTTGTAGCCAGGGTACTCTCGTCCAAGACAGATGAGTACAGGTCTCCATGTCCATCAACAGTGCAAAAGTAAGGCAGGTATCTGAAAGGTTTCTCAGTCTTTTTTTTCTTTCTTTTGACTACTACTGATTCCTGCCAGTTTCCCCTGCTGAAGAGGAACAAACTCCAACACAGGAATCATGTTGCTCCCCAGTAGTAAATTTTACATATCAGCCTAGTTTGTTTGTACTTGAGACAAGATTAATGGTGCTAAAAGTTACTATACACCCAAGGGCAAAAAACTGAACACAAAAGTACTCTTAGTGAAAAAGTAGGCACTTAATTCATTATGTGTGTCTCTAAATTATTGGGGGTGACTCTCATACATGCATGAGGCAGCCTGGATCATAAATTACATGGAACATCAGCAGAATTTTTGCTGCCAGAACTTCTGGCTGCTCTTATAAATCTCCCCACCAAATTACAGAAAACCCTTACCATAAATATGCCACATTTGTATAAAACTGATTTACTGTTTCAGGATCTGATTGGCAGTTGGGTTGTTGTTTTTTTGCTGTAAGCCCCAACAATAATGGATGTTCTAAAAGGGGGGAGGAGAGAGATCATTTGTACCCCTCAGTGAGAGTCCAGCCACACACACACAACTGCTCCCACCCATAACCTAGTGCCAGTGGTCAGTGGGGAAAACTGAAACAGTAATACACACTAACTTTCACATTATTCTTTCCTCTCAGTTTTGTGGAATAATTTCTTTTTTTAGTTAGTGTCTTTTTCCTAGAGGACGAATGGCACAGATGGGAGCACGTAAATGCAAATACATTGTTCACTGAAGGTGGGAAGTATGCAGTTTCCTAGGGACAGATTCCCAGGCTGTATGTGCCAGGATCTCATTCCTATAGCATATGAACTCAAACTCCTTCTGGAATCCAGTTTTTCTACCACGATAAGGAATTCAGGTTTTCCTCAGCTCCCAAGGTCTCCAGGGTCTCCTGAAGGGGAGCTGTGAAAACAAGTTAAACCCTTGCCCTAATGCTGCTTTTCAGCCCAGTCAGGTCTTTGGGCAGCTGCTCAGATGTGTTCATGGCACTGCACTCTCCATCCACCTTAACCACTTACGTGTCCTAAGATGGTGCCTAGTTACCCTCAAAGCAGAAAGTCTCCTGTATCCTTCTGAGACAGGATCATTTCCAAGACAGCCATCTCTGCTTGTGCCATTCATGTGGTGCAATATAAATTAAGCATTTGCCATTATCAAGGCACATATACACAGAGAAAATACGTAAAATGCTTGTGTCAAGTAATGTTTTCATTGTCTTTAAGCTTTCCTGACTATCAAGCTTTAACACATTTATTGTTTTCCCTTGCCCCTCCTTTTTGTAAAGCTTGTACTAGTCCCCTTGAGTTCAAAACAGGATTGAAAATGATTATATCTTACACTGTCCTACCCTGCCAACACTGTCTGCACTTCTGCATACAGCTTAGGGAATTGTATGTATTTTAGCTTTGCCAAAGCCAAAGTCCACACTCCACAGTGTGTTGGAGCCTGCATCCTCCCTTCCTTTCTGTGATTCTGGGGCAGCACAGTGAAAGTTCTCCAACGTAATCAGACAAAACTGGGGAATATTGTTAAATTAAATTTAAATCTGAACTTGAGTAGCTATTTCTCTGGTTATTTATTTTGGTGTTTTATTTAGTGTGTTCTGCATAGCGTTTACAGTGCCAGGTTTTACTATGCTGTAAGTTTTGTTGCTGAAAATTTGTAGTGGTCTCCTGAAAAGTTCTTCTAAGGAGAGTTGGAAGGATTACAGAATCACAGAATCATTTAAGTTGGAAAAGACCTCTGAGGTCATTGACTCCAACCTTCGGGCAATCACATTGCCAAGAAGACTGAGTGCCATGTCCAGTCATTTCTTAAACACCTCTGAGAATGATGACTCCACCACCTCCCTAGGCAGTCCATTCCAATACTCAGCAACCCTTTCCATGAAGAAATTCCTTCTAATGTCCAGCCTGAACCTCCCCTTGTGCAGCTTAAGGCCATTTCCTCTTGTCCTATTGCTAGTTGCCTGGGAGAAGAGACACATCGCCACCTGGCTACAACCTCCTCTCAGGTAGTTGTGGAGAGTGGTAGGGTCTCCTCTGAGCCTCCTTTTCTTCAGGCTAAACAACCCCAGCTCCCTCAGGAATTCCCTGTATGACTTACGTTTTATTAGCAAGTGGGGAAAGAGCAGCTGAGGACAGGACACAGTAGAAGCATCGATGTCAGCCAGAGACCATGTTGTTAGTACATGAATGGTTCTACTGAATGCAGTAGCAGCCATGACATCCAGCTGGTAATCATTAGGTTCCAGAGTGAATCACATGTTGCTGAAATGAAACCTTCCAAAGTTGCCAGGCAGTCTGCAGGCTCAGGCATAACTCACATTACTCACTTTGGATTTCTGAAGCTTCCTCTGCACCCTTCACATCTTAGCACATTTATGTATTTGAAGTGCACTGTTGAGGTAGGGAATGAATCCTACCAAAAAAACATGTAATTGCCATGTCACAAAGATTGTTTTTCAGTGTCTGCAAGCAAGGCCTGAGGCACAGCCACCTCGGCTCCCTGTGGTGAACAGTGGTGTAACCCAGTGGGCTGTCAAAAACCTTGCCTGGCTTGTTTTGAGGGTGTCAAGGTGACTGGGTTAAAGTCACTCCCCCTTTCCTTCTGAATGCAGAAAAGAGCTCCTCCTGAGACAGAACATTGCTTAGAAATGGCTTCCCTTTTCCTCACACTTTTTCCTGTTCCCCTGTGACCTGCTGACTCCTGGAAGGGATCCTAAATATCCTTCCCCCTCTGCAGGTCCCCACAGCTCCAGCTGCAGTTAGACCTGGGATCTTCAGAGTTACCCTGAGCACTTGCAGCAGTGGGGGAAATTCTGGCAAAAAAAAGTGATGTTATATTACTATCATCCACATATGCTGAAAAGTGCAGCTGCTTTTCTTTTGTCTGTTAAAATTGTTTACGTGTTTCATGCACAGGAAGCAGAGGAAAAAGTTGCATGACCGCCTTCGGCAGAGCCTGCGCTCAGAAAGGAACAATGTGATGAACTTGGCCAATGGGCCGCACCACCCCAACCCACCACCGGATAACGTCCAGCTGGTGAATGTAGGTTTCACTGCCCACATTTCAAACTAGGCTGCCAGTGCCACAGGAAAGCTCACCCCACAGCTTTTAAACATCTGCCTGCTGCAGGCTGGTGACTGATTTCTCCCGGCTTTCTTCGCCTAGAAACAATTGCTACTGCTAATTACTGCCATCTTCTCCACCCAAGAATAGTATTTTTGGTCTATTTGATAGTGGGGGGGTTGCCTTTCCAGGTCTCTGTCTGTGAGGATTTCTTTCTTAAATACATATGTCATTTATAGCTTGATTGGAATGCAGACCTTTGCTACTTTTCTCATTCATCTCCTCCTACTTTAAGTCTAGATGGGGTATGTATGCAGAGGTGTACATGAATATGCTCAAGTGTGTCAATATGGTTTCTGCATGTATTTACGTGACAAAATTTGTGCTTTGGCACATATAAAAGACTGCAATCTGGGGAGGAGGGATTGGAAATTACATCTACAAATGTGCTGTGAATTACAGTTTGTAAACCTGAAATTTGTATGGGTTTTTTCAGCAGTACGTTTCGAAAAATGTAATCTCCAGTGAGCATGTCATCGAGCGAGAAACAGAGACCTCATTTTCTACAAGCCACTACACCTCAACAACACACCACTCCGTGACAGTCACCCAGACACCTAGCCACAGGTATTGGAGGAGGGGGAAGGCAAATGGCACCTGTAATAACTGATCTGTTGCTGTTACAAAACCAAAAAGATTTGTTAAACAACAAACTGGGGAAGATCTGTCCTGCCTTCATAGTGTTTTCATTTTAAGACTAACAATATTTGATGTCATACCACCTAACTAATTATCTTTCCATGGAATTGCTAAGAGCTCGGTTGTCTGAATGGCATTCCAGTACTGTCACTGTGAATTTTAGTATGTGAAATTGCTAAATGAATGACAGCTCTGGTTACTGGAAGCCCTCCTTCCCTCTCCTTTTATCCATACATGCAAAATCATCTTGGTGCATGTGGATCCATACAGTTCACAAGCCCCACTTACCAACCCTAGGGTTGTACATACCAAGTGGCAGTAGAGCCCTTCCTATCCCCGAAGGCTTTTTTGCCTCCAAAGTCCACTGTTATGCTCCCCTTTCCTCTTTTCCTTCTTGCTGCTCTCCAGCTGGAGTAATGGCCACACTGAAAGTATCCTCTCTGAAAGCCACTCGGTGCTAATCAGCTTCTCCGTGGAGAACAGCAGGCACGCCAGCCCAGCAGGACCCCGGGGCCGTCTCAACGGCATCGGTGGGCCACGGGAAAGCAACGGCTTCCTCCGGCATGCAAGAGAGACCCCTGATTCCTACCGAGACTCTCCTCACAGTGAAAGGTAGGACACACCACCTTATTGCTATCAACGCCTGGTGTTCCCAGGTGGTTTCAAAACGTGGGAGCACAGGAGGAAACACAACAGTGCAGCTGTTTGAGTAGGGCATACACCTTCTAATAAAAATGAGGGCATGGTAATAGTTTAAAGTCTACTAAAAGCATTTCTTCTCTTCTTGCCTCTGATGGATTTATTCCTATTAGCCAGCAGTTCACACTTGGAATAGCTCCATTGGAGTAATTAGTCAGACATTTCCACTATAAAGGTAGAATAGATCTTTACCTGATTATCAGTTTGTTAGAAGATGCAAGTGAGAAAACTGAGGGATTTTGTAGGGAGAAGGCAATGTATTGATCCGCAGAAGGAAGGCATTAAGGACATCTAAGCAGTATCAGAAATTATCCCACCACCTGTTTTCTGGAGGATTCAAGCTCCTAAACCCTTTATCTTCTCTAAAAATTTCCCTTGACCTTTTATTAAATAAAAGCACAGAACACAAAGTGCAAACCAGAAGGAACCAGCTCATTATTAAATAAGGAGTGTTTAGAAATAAATCTGGCCAGAAATTTTCCAACAAAATAATTTTTTCTCTGAAAAGGTTGGTTCATCAGTTCCTAAGGTCTGCTTTGAAGTACATCAGTAGCAAGAAAACTTTTACTGAAAAAATTCTTTTTAGTTCTGGACTAGCACTTTACCTCAAGAGCATGGCATGGCCCTAGAATAGCAAAAGACAGACATTTAGAGTTTTACTCCCAGAAATAGGCAGAAGAAAAGGGAAACAAAGGGTTACCAGACCAGTTGTCTGAGTACTTTGAAATCACAAGGGATTTGATCTTATGGGATGTCCATGATGTCAAAAATGCAGCCAGGCATTATCCATGGAGATTGAGTTTTTCAGGAGACAAACTGTGGTTTCCAGAAAAATGAATATGCAAATACAGCAAAAGGCACTTCAGTGGTACTCCCTCTACCACACAAACAACTGCTTAGCAGTAGGAATAGGGCCCACTGAATAAGGACTCTGAGTGTAGTATCACTAAGTATAGTAAACTAGCTCTCTCCTTGTAAGTTATCTGTTATTTACCATGGAATTTAATTTCAAGATACATGGCTCACATGACATAAACAGACATGGCCCCAGTCCAGCAGAGCACTTTGACAAGATTAACTTTTAATCATGCAAGTAGCTCCATTGAAGTCAGTGAGATTACTCACACGGGTAGAGCTCAGCATGTGCTTAAGTGCTTTGCTGGATCAAGACCTGTAGCAGTAAATACCACATTGTCTCCTGCCTGGGAATGGTACAGGATGCATAGCCACATGCACAGCTTAGTATATGGGCATCTGCATGTGAGAAGTGAAGATCTTTCATGCTGTCTCCCTTCACTGCCTGGGACACCCAGAGCATCATTCTTAGAGGAACTGTGTAGATTTAATTTTTGGGAGGGTGAGAGCAGGCAGAAGCATATCCCTTTTTGTTTTGCTGAGAAGAAAGAAAGCATTTCATCAGTTATTGTGTCTCTGGAAGGTTGTGCTACAGGTAAAAAGAAGCAACATTTCTGTGATAATTCCCCAGGAACAACAGCCTAGCATGTACCTGCGGTGATCGCTAATTTGGAATGCAGGAGATGATCATTCCCTGGGCATTAATTGCAGGCCTCATCTATTTTTAGCAAGGAGGAAATATGGATAATATGGCCAATTGTTCTTGGGATGGATTATGTCTCTGTGTGTGTGTGTATATAAGGGAGAGAATGGAAGTTATTTGCAACTAAAAATTACTCTGAAACATAAAGCAATGTAAGAGCTGACAAATTACTTCTTGAAGCCATCAAATGTTGATCTGCTGTGAATTGGTAGATCAAGGCTGTGCTCCTCCACCAGATACTTCACAATTTTGAAATTAAACGGAATAGATGAGGAGTTCTTTTGCATTACCCCATCCACTTGTTGGATCCCATGCTCTGCCACCTGTTTACACAAGCAGAGGAGCCAAGCGGTTACACCTTGGATGTCCTTAGCTGTCTTACAGGAGACAAGATCAAAAAACACATCTCAGCACAAAAGACTGTACTATATGATGAATATGGCAGCATATAACTGGTTAATGGTTGTTGGGTGGCCATGGATACACTCTGATCCCTTTTCACTGAGCTAGCATAGTTGGCTATGAAGCTGGATACATCAATCAACTTTTAACCTTCTTTTTGGGGTGGGCTACAGCTGCACGACTTCAGGTCCTGTGCCTCAAATCAGGGACAGCAGCTAGTTAGCACTGCTCTGTTATGCAGTGGGGGAATACACCAGAAATGTCTGAATGCACAACACTTCAGTATGAGTGCATTCATACTGGAAGCCTGCACAGTGTGCTGAACACATTTAACTAACTTAATGCAGTAATAGAACCAGTTTAGCTGAAATCTAGTATGCCATGAAGATGTATATATAACATGGTACCAGATGGTGAAATAGAAAGGCTTCAGTTTTTCAGACAATGCCTATTTAAAAATGTGAAAGGGGTTAAAAGCTTACTCATGGAAGAAGAAAGAATGACAATTCATCCAACACACAGAACTATTAATTGCCGTTTGCTCAACCAACTTGATTAATTCCCATGCATAATTCCAGTTTTGTTTTTCTTTCTTCCGTTCCTCAGTGGATGAAAATCAATATGTCTTTAGTGAAATCAATTTACTCCAATACACATCTGTTCAGAATCTGTCCCAGTTTCTCTTTTTTCCAGTAACTGTATTTTAATCAAGTGTCATATGTGTAACTGAGTCATAGTTTGGACAAGAACGCTGGATTCAGATTTATTTTGGAAATTTAAGCTCAAATAAATAAATCACTGATTAAAAACTAACTACATCAATCATGGACACATAACTTTTCTCAATGGGCCTTTGTAAAAGATGGAGTTTAGAAAGATTTTAACTTTGGACACAGATAGAATTCAAGCAGATAAATTTAGTATAAGAACGTAAGCAAAACCAAACTATGCAAAGTGTCATGCTGGGCACTTTTCCTTCAATCAAGAGGTTTTAAGGCAGATCCTCACCTGGCATGAATAATACACATGACCCCACAGCATCTCTACTGACTCAAACCAGTTGACAGTTTCCCAATTTTTCCTCTTTCTTTGGGACAGACTCTGAAATGGCACCTGAGCTTCATTTTCAAAAATCACTTTTGACCACTACCCTTTCCACAGGAAAGGGTCACATTTTGCAGAGATATCATGAGCGTTAGGCTGGCCGATCCTGTCTTTCAGCATTTGTTTCAGATGAAGACAAATGATACTCCACGTTTCTTTGCAGACAGACTTACCAGCCAAGGTAATTAGCACACAAGGAATGGAGCAGCACAGAGCTGCTGGGATGGTGCTGCAAGTACTTCTCTGACTGCCCCCATTGATTTAAATTAGCAAAATATGGCTCTAAATTTTATCCAAACATTACTTTCCTCCTTAGCCTGAGACAGTCTGGTTGCCAGAAGAGGATGAAGCCCCAAAAGCACTGCCCTTCAGTTTCCTTCCTTTCTCTCCTCCTGTCTGTTCACATGCACCCCAGGTTCTGGTCAAATCCTTCCAGAAGTGTAGCAGCGTTTTTCCTTTTGAGAAAATACTTGCAAATGCATTTCTTTTCTCACAGCCCTTCTGTCTCTGAATCCCATTCCTGGATTCATTCCAGAAAGTTATGCTGGCAAATAATTTACAGCCTTTCCATGGCTCTTCTGAGGCAAGCAGATCTGGTATCTTTGCTGTGCTTCCCCTGCTCTCAAATGTTTTTGCCCAGAGTCCCAGAAGTTTATACGATTAATAGCAATAGGAAGGTTTCTCTGGTAGCCCTGTGTGAGGAGCTGAGCATCTTACGGGACCCCTGCTGTTTTTTTCCCAGTCTACATGAGCTGCTGTGTTCACAGGTCACCACTGCTCCTGTGCTTGCAACCTTTCCCCATCTCTTTCCTTTAGGTATGTCTCAGCTATGACCACACCAGCTCGCATGTCACCCGTTGATTTTCACACTCCAACTTCTCCCAAGTCCTGCCCCTCCACAATGTCACCACCGGCTTCCAGCCTGACCGTCTCCATCCCTTCAGTGGCGGTGAGTCCCTTCATAGAAGAGGAGCGACCACTGCTCCTAGTGACCCCACTGCAGCTACATGAGAAGTATGATCACCTTCATCAATTCAACTCCTTTCACCACAATGCCACCCATGAGAGCAACAGCCTGCCACCAAGTCCTCTGCGGATAGTGGAGGACGAGGAGTACGAGACAACGCAGGAGTACGAACCAGCACAGGAGCCTCCAAAGAAACTCACCAACAGCCGGAGGGTCAAAAGAACAAAGCCCAATGGCCACATTTCCAGCAGGGTGGAAGTGGACGCTGACACGAGCTCTGAGAGCAGCAGCTCTGAGACCGAAACCGAAGATGAAAGAATAGGCGAGGATACACCATTCCTGAGCATACCGAACCCCGGGGCGACCAGTCTGGAGCCGGCCACTGCCTTCCGGCTGGCTGAAAGCAGGACTAACCTAACAAACCGCTTCTCCACACCAGAAGACTTGCAAGCAAGGTTGTCCAGTGCGATAGCTAACCAAGACCCTATTGCTGTATAAAACATAAAACACATAGATTCACATGTAAAACTTTATTTTATATAATGAAGTATTCCACCTTTAAATTAAACAATTTATTTTATTTTAGCAATTCTGCTGATAGAAAACAGGAGAGAAAAAAACTTTTATAAATTAAATATACATATGTACAAATGTGTTATGTGCCATATGTAGCAATTTTTTACAGTATTTCAAAAATGGGGAAAGATATCAATGGTGCCTTTATGTTATGTTAAGTTGAGAGCAAGTTTTGTACAGTTACAATGATGGCTGTCCCATAGTATTTTGCAAAACCTTTTAGCCCTCACTTGTCCTAGCTTTTTTGTGCACTGCATTATAAGGACTGGATGTATGATTTGCAAGAATTGCAGAAGTCCCTCTGGTTGCTTGCTGTAGAATCCCCAAATCAGAAAGCCCTGTAATGGCACTCCCACCCTACCCCACGACAAAAACACACATACACACATACACTGAAAAAAAAAAGAAAAAAAATTTAAAAGATAAAAATATAAAAAAAACCAAAACAAAGCAAAACAAAACAAAAAAATTCTTCTATGAAAACTTTTGTTTGCTTTCTGCGTATGAGATGAGTTTTGTCTGCTCTCTGCCAGCCAAAAGGTTTGCTTCTTTGAGCACTGGGATAATAGTAGATCCAACAGCATGCTACTATAAATTACAGCAGGATAACAAAAAACATAAAAAAAAGCAACAACCTGCATTAAATAATGTTACTTATAGAAAGAAAGTAATACTGTGATTTTAAACCAAATATATTATTAATCAAAGGTCAGCTTGTAATCACTAGGAGCTGCCATTTCGTTATTTTCCAGATATTAATTGTTCTAGTTATCCCTTAGGAAATGGGTTTAAGTTAGCTGAGGCTTTGAACCCAATACTCAATTAAAAAAAAAAGTTATATTAGTTTATGTTAATGAGGCAAATATAATAGCAGATATCTGTAACCATGCAAGGAAGAGATCTAGCTGGAAAACAAATGCCACTAATAAAAGTGCAATCCGTTTTCACCTCTATTTTTTAATGTTGCTTTCTAATATATGAATTATTCTTTTGTTCCCCCTGAATTTTTCTTCCCTTTTTTCTCCTCCTCAGAAAAAACCCTGACAAGCTTCTAGCAATACCTTGGTAGAGTTGCTGTTGGAGTAAGGCTTACTCTTAGATACAGAAATGCCTGTCAGGGAAGAACTTGATCTGCTGAATGGTTAAAAAGTATAGGCACATAGAAGGACATAGCAGATGTATGGAGTTTATTTCTACTCGCCTGTATTGACTCCATTACTTGTGCAGAGAGAGGCAAGGCTGATGCAAAGCCTACTTAGGAAGGCAAGCACAGTATGTGGGTCACAGCCATAGTAACCCATGTGTGACTATTTGATATCTGTGTTTATATAGCCAGTGATAGTCTTGAAGTCTTTGGCTAGTAATGAACAAGGATGCTGTGAGTGCTGGAGCAGTTGCATCCAGACAGACAGAAGCAAATGACCTCTTTTGCACTGAATTCCTATCAGTTTAGTCAGGGCCACTCTGCCTCTTCTATTCTCATGATTTTTTTGTTGTGTGTTCAGTTGGCACAGCATTGACTCAGGATTGATGTGGAAAACAACTGTTTTTCCTAGACTCTGGGGATTCTGAAAATGAGAACATATGTTTTACAGGTATTACTGAGCTCTAAATAAGAGCCATGTCAAGAGAACAAGAATTTCAGCCAAACTACACTCATCCTTTGAGTCACATTCTGGTCCCAGTTAAATGAAGAGAAATATGTCAAAGAAAGTTTGTGAGATGCAAACCTGAGGAATTAAAGTCCCGATTCAGTAAATTGTTCAAGCATATGCTTATGCTAATCCCAGCAGAAGTTACCTTCAGCATGTGTAGACTCCCACTTACACATCCAGCACATGCATAAAGTTAAGCATGTGCTTAAGAGTTTTGATGAACAAGGTGTCTTATTGATTGGAGATCTGAAAGGGAAGTATAGTAAAAGCAGCTCTTTGCTGGGATTACGAAAATCAGTGAGTAGCTCACATATAAATAACCATATGACATTAGTAAGAACACGGGTGAATACTAGATTCAGCAGAAAAGGAACAAAAAAATCCCCATAGTATGTGAAAAAGAATATAACAAAGTTGTAGGATGTTGGTAGGCCATGAAACTAGCACAGCTTTGGGCTATGTGATGGCTGAAATGGCCCTGCTTATTTGAGAAATCTATGGGAGATGGCAAACACATATTGTCTGGACTTAGGTTCCCTTTGCCATTTTTCCCTAGCTGGCATGTACTTGATACACTTTGCCTTTGCAGACTTAAACAAAAGCTCTCTCTACAAATTCTAGACAGCATACTCTCATTTTCATCCCTTTAGTCATGTCTGTTTATCTGCAACCCCATGCAGCAGAACATCCACTTTGCCAGTAACTCTGCAACTCAGTAGTTCAGAGGGCCAAGTGGGCTTTCCTTATGAAGGCCATGAGTTTCCAAAGGATTTGAACTGTTGAGTTTCCAGAGGCACTTGAAGATCTATCCTTTCAGGAAGGCCTCTGTTACTGCAAAGACCTTACAGGACAGATGAGACAGAAAAAGGATGGCAGAGAAACAAGAGATTTCCCCCAAAACTGCCCAGCTTAGTGGCAGAATAGAGATTGTAACGCAGGTCTTTTGTAAATTCCTCCAGTTACATCACCCACAAGGCCAGCTTTCACTGAAGTGTCTGTAATAGCCCAGAAGGATTAATGAGGATGGAAAGGGAACATGCCTTGAAGTGGAGTAGATTATTTGACTACTAACACTGTTACTATAGATGGCCAGTACAAAATGAAGGAGCAATTACATATTTGGGTGCTGTGCCTGTGAGATTTATTTGGTGCAGGTCTAGGGGAAAATGTCAAACCTCTTCTGTTGCAATGCCTCAAAGTCAAAGTGGTGTGCAGTTCCCACTCTTCCTCCCCTTCCTGGGACATGCACAGTGTGTTATAGGGTAAGCGTGAAACTAGGCTGGAGACTTCACATGGACCTAAGAATAAGACAATACAATTGGGGATATGGCTGCCTAAGCCCTTAGGTCTTTGTGGAGAACTCAGCCTTACAGCACAATTCATGCTGCAGCAGGTTACTAGAATTGCCCTGGTTTGGCACTCACAGAACTGGGAGAAGGGCACAGCCCCCCACCTCTCAACTTGTGTTTATACACTGTAAGGGTGTTTCATGTCAGTCAAGTCCACACCCAGAAGTCAGCAAGTCTGCCTGGCCACAGGTGCTTCTGGCAGGCTGCAGCCATCTTCTGCTGGCCAAGGGGCTGGAGGCTGCAGCAACATGGAGCAGAGCCAGCAAGTGCCTACAGGAGAGGCCAGCTCCCCTGTTGGCAATACTTGCTTCAGTACCCAGACCTCTGATCTAGGCAATACCAACACCTTTAAGCTGTCAGTGTGTAATCCTTGCTAGCTTTCAGGCTGCAAGTCATGGCAAAAGGAAACATTCTTTGAAGAGGGGAGATATATCCCAGTTGGTGGCAGAGTTGTTGAGATTGTCTTAGTTTATTGCCATGTCATTTAATTTGGATCTTATGTTTTGCCTGTGTATGTGTTTATATGCAGGAATTATTCCAGGTTAAAAGGCTTCTTTAAGCGTTGTATAGCTGGAATATGTTGTGCACAACCTGGGTATGGCCTGCCTATTCAGAGGGGTCTAAATCATCATAGCTCCATAGAGGTTCTCATGTAACAGAGAAAAGCCTACTTCGTCCTCCTGGCCCAGTTATTCTCTTCCTCACTTGAGCCACCAGGTTTTAAGGTATCAGTCACTGCCTTTATCAGGGAAACAGGAAAGCTCCTTCTTTCCAATCCTCCAAAACAACAATGCTGCATCTCCCTGCTTCTCCCACACACGTTGCAAGTGGTTTCCTGAGCATCCAGGATAGCAAACTTGTCTTCTCAAAAGACACACTTCTCAGCCTGTTGAGCACTTCTTGGCCCTGCAGTGTGGCTACTTACCATCAGCTGGGACTTACTTCTAGTAAGAAACAAAAAAAGCACCTATGAAATGCTGCAGAGAAGGGCAGACAAAGAACATGGCCAATTACCATCATTTGTAATTCTCTCTTCTATTGTAAATACATCTTGTACATACATGGATGTTTTCATTATTTACTGTCTTTATGGATTATATGTTAAATGAGATACTTTTAGTTTATTGTGTAACACTGTAAATAACATAACGTCCTTTATTATTTATGCATAGGCATCTAACACACAGAGAAAGTTATTCTCATATTATTTTAAGATCTATGTCAAAAATATGTTGCATTTTTCCTTTTGCTTTGAAAAAATTGTAATATATCCTCTTTTTCCCCTCTTTTCCTTTAAAAATATAATGCTAATTTATTGTTCAGGAGAGAAAGGGGATGTAACTGAAAGGCAAACTGTTCAAAGAACATGCTATGGAAGCCACAAGCTACTGATAAACTAAAGAATTTATTACCCCAAATACAGCAATAAGTAATTGTTGATTTATTAAGGTTTTGTTATTCATTTCCAGTAAAAGAGGTGCTGGATTAAATTGTTATGTGTGGTCCTGGACCAGCTGCTCAGCAGACTGTGTCAGGTCACTAGCTACCATCTTTCTGTATCTGAACGTTGTTGTAAAGGTCTTCTTCTGTTGTTGTGGGACAGTGTTTCTTGGGATTTCTGACTCATTGCTGTGGAGGTCTCTGGCAGACACTCTTGTTCCTGTGTACAATATTTTTAGTTTCTGAAGTTAGAATTATTAGCTCTGCCCTGACCATAACTACTTAAGCTGGATGGAGCTGGGGTGGGGTGGGGTGTGGGGAGCAGAAAAAACAATTTGGGGACTGTGGGAGCCCGCTCTACAAAAATGACACCTTAGTGTTCAGCAACAGTCAACAAAGCAAATTAGATACCAGGAATTATTAGACAGCATCACCATGCCACCATACAAATTCATGATTTGTGCAGGTCTCAAGTACAATGAGTGGTCCTGGTCTTCTTGTCTCAGAACAGACAAAATAAAATGGGGAAAGGTTTGAAGGGCACACCAAGTGAACAAATACCTGGAGCTGATGAGGTCTGGGGAGCACTGGGTGGGCTGGATCTGATTAGTCTGGAAAAAAGGACAGGCAGGGAAAGATACCACAGAGGTCTGCAGAAAGATAATTATCTTGTAGAAGGTAGGAAAGGACTCAATGTTTAGTGCTAATTCCAAATAAATGAATGGAGTTATCAATCAAAACTACTGGGCACCATCATATTCAGAAAGATGTGACTCTTCATGTAAGGTGTAGGCAACTTGGAGAACTACTTGCTGTAAGAGATTATAAATTGTGAAAGTTTCCATGGGTTCATGGTGGGGGGCAGATCTCTAGGCATTAATCCAATGATGATTACTTAATCCATGGAAATTACATGAGATATGGAAAATAACAGAGCTGAAAACATGTGGAGGTTGTATAAGGTGGAAATATCATGTATACTTGCCTTGCTCTTACCATTCTCCAATTATCTGCCACACTTGGAAAGAAGGAGAGCAGATACCTGATCTGTCTGTGCTTACATGATGTAAGTATGTAGTCATTTTCTGCTAAGAAGTATTAAATAAGACAAGGAAAGCTAGGAGTGAGCAGAGCAGGAAGGAATGCACTAAAGACATCTTGGATGTGTTTCACAATCATTTGTTCCCAGGACTGCTGGAAACATGTAGGTCAGATTCCTTTCACCTACTTGTTGGTACTGAATGAGAAGCCAAACTAAGAATGGATAGTAAAGTAGAAGGATAGAAGAAGGGAGGAATGGAATGGAATGCAATGGAATGCAATGGAATGCAATGGAATGCAATGGAATGGAGGAACAGAGGGAAGGAAGGCAGGGGAAGAAGAGAGGGAGGCAGAAGGAGGGAGACAGAAGGAGGGAGAGAGAAAGAGGGAGGGAGGCAGAGAAGGAGGGACACAGAGAAGGACGGAGGGAGGGAGGGGGAGGAGAGAGGGATGCAGAGGAGGAGTGAGACAGGGAAGGAGAGACCAGGGGAGGGAGGGACTGAAGGAAGGACTGAGGGAGGGACTGAGGGACAGATGGGCAAGGGCTTTCCTCCCTAGTTCTCAACACTGAGAGTAAAGACTTCATGGACCAGTCACATCTCAGGATAGCGTCAGTTTGCCTTAGACAGCTCACTTCCATGTCTTTGTGTTTCATATAGAGGCATCTTGTAGCCATGAGTCTGGATGGGTAGGCTATATGCCTCATCTGAATGTCATAGCTGGGTAGGGCCTTGTCACCCAGAGCTAGCACAAGGCAGCATCCCATGGCTCAGTGCTACTCTTGAGGGAAGGATGATCTTTTTATTTTCATTGCAGGCTGTTGAAATGGACTGCTCTGAGAAAGCAGTCTCCTTCTCAGGCATCTCCACTGGCCTTTTATGCATTGGAGTGGAGGTAGAGGACTTCTGAAGCAATTAAGTACCATAAGAACCACTCAGAATCAACAGGACTAAGGACCTGATGTCACATTTGATACAGACTAGAGGGCTTTAGAGAACACATCTCTGTGTGTTACAACTGCAAAAATTGTTTGTCACTCTGTGCTGTCTTTGTCCTGTGGGCTTTCTCCACCAAGGTTCTGTCCCTGCCCTTCACAAGGTCTGGAAGCAGATGGTGCCAGCGAAATCAAGCAAACCCTTCTCATTCCTTCAGCCCACAGCTGGGTATGCTTTTAGCATGCCAACTCCACCCAGTTATGAGCACATCATTTGGATAATGCATTCCCCAAGTTAATTCTCTCTGTCTCAGTTACTACTGGTGGGAAGAAAACTGTATCAAATGTCTTGAGGTGGTGTAGCTAGTCCCTGATGATTAACCTGTGTAGCCCAAGCAAAGGAGCATGGACTGTGCTCAGATTATGAGCCTAGAACTCTTCTTTACTGACAACAGACCCTTAACAATGCCACTGGGAACCCTTCAGGGCTAAATCTAATTTTACCTTTAAAAAAAAAAAAGACACAAAGCCTTGGGGATTTCTGATCCTGGAGTGCTTTTTCTACATGATATGTCCTTTTGCTAGAGTCATTTCAGAGTAGCCCTCATTAGAAAAGTTCTACTGATTGCAAAACTATTCCACTTGTCTCCCAATTAAGTGTGCCAGGACAAATGTCAGGAATCATTTTTATGTTCCTGATGCCCCCATTTCCACCCATCAAGACAAGGACTAAAGGAAAGTTCTACATCTCCCAGGAAGGAAGAGGTGGAACAAGATCAGGCCCAGACACATCTAGGAAGGTTGTCACTGAGGTTGTGACAGTATGGTACTCTCAACCAGAGGGTATTTAGAGCACTGCACTTTGTAAGCATTGCAAGGACTGTCAGAACTGGAGACAAAACCATCAGTGTGAACAAAATGAATTTCCTTGAAAGCTTGACCTTTACTCTCTAAGGTATTAAATCCAGCACCAACTTTAGTTGGAAGCTGGATTTCTAACGTAAATGGCAGCTGCTAAGTTTCCACTTAGTTTCTTTCCCTTAGGGATAGCAAGAGAGTTCCCTTCACTGGAAGTGATGCCTCAGGAACTCAAGAGAGAGGATCTCTGGCAGCAGTGTATAGAAAACACCTGAAATAAGGCCAGCTCTTTTGATGACAGCAACAGAGGAGGTATCAAGGGAGTCTCCAAGGTTGTATGCTCGTCGGTTGGTAGGGTGATCACTAACAACTGATTAAGTCATTACTCTGGTAATGGCCAATTTGGAGCTGGGCTTCAGAAGCCAGATATTGTGTGGGAGGTATTTTAACTTACCCTACACATTACTGTGTCAGTTGGGTTTACATTCTCTATGTGTATACACACTCATACAGTCTATCAATTTTCTGTAATGATTTCCTGATGTTCAGTGCATGCTTAGTGACAGGAAAGTAGAAATGCCACAACAAGGCCATTCAGCAGCTGCAAAACTGTGTGCATCCAAGAGGGAACACCTCTTGCAGTTCATAGAAGAAAAATTCAGGCTAGTATTTGTCCTGTACAGCTGTGAAGAGATGGAAAGGGAATGCCTCTTTCTTTCCCAGCTGAACAGGCTGGATCACAGATCACAGAGGAGCCTTCACAGGGCCACAGCTGAGAAAGAACTGGCAAGGTGGTAGAGTAAGGGGACTCAGACTAGGGTGAAGGGTGCCATTGCCTCTCATTTAATTGAAATAACCCCAGACACAATGGATTCAATGCTAAACAGAAAAAGAGTCACTAAAGATACCCAAGTTGTGAGTTCTGGGCGATCTATATGTGGCAAAGAGAGACAATCTCCAAAGAGCCATTCTTGTCCCATGTTCTGGTTCTTGGGAGGTTCCTGTCTTGTCCTCCCCTTTCTCATCCTAAAGGCCCCAAAGCCAAGGGTGAGGTGAGTCAGATCCTCCAAAGAAATGGGCAGTAATTTGGTCAGTGTACATGAGAAGACTCAGATACCTGCACCTACAGCACCATTCCTAGAAAAAGCAATGGGAACTACCAGGGCAGAGAAAGCAGTAATCCAGAAATTAGGAAATAAAAGCCACTTAGATGAATGCCACGGTATAAATCCAGGAACATGCAGTTAAGCATTCAGTTTTAAAATCATCCCCTAGTCAAAGCCCAGAAAACAAAATCATGCTATCCTAGTAATACATTAACCATTTTAATAATTAAAAAAAATGCCCTCTAATTCTGTCAACTTAGCATCTGCACACACCATCTTACCATATCCAACTAAAACATGCAGTATTTATCTGATGGATGATTATGAAATAAAGATCAAAGTAATAAAACTCCAGATAAAAACTGACAGACTACAGCTATCTTGTTTCTGTTTTATAATCAGTCTTTCAGTTGTCATGGTACTAACTTACACATTGTGGATCATATAAATGAAATAACAGAAAGGAACAAATATACTTTACTCACTGTTCTCCCTATTACTTTCCAAGTGCCACCTTCCTTCAAATAGAAGTTACATGGCCTGTCACAAACTCTGATTACCGAAGTCCAGGTAACAGATTAGAAGTTCAGGTAATCGGATTGTATTCACAGTGATTGTACCATCAGTTTTTGTTTGACTGCCCAATACATTCCAAAGCTTATCTGACTATTTCTGTGCTTCTCATAATTAGTAAAAATTACAATTCTAGGACTTCAGATGTGGCAACCATGGTATTTTTGGTAAACTTCACTTGCTGCCTTACGTCATTTGATTAACAAGAGCTGTACTGGCTGAGCAGCAGAATAGCTTTAAGTTTGAGGTGACTACACTAGGTCCTCAGCCACAGGAGAACACCATGTTTGCTGCTCCTTCTTTGGTATTTCATCAGGATCACATCATAAATGTCTTCCAGGCTGTTCTTTACAAAGATTTTTGGTTGAAGGTCTAAAAGAGCCGAGTTTCTCTGTTTCCCACCTCCTTCCCACATGCATGCACCACATCTTTGATATTTAAGGATATTAAAAGAACTTTTGAGATTCTCTTTCAGAAGTAAAAGATAAACAGCTTTGCCAAAGAGCACGTATTCAGCTTTGTCACAAACACTGAGCAAAGTATTTTTGCATCTCAACTGAGGTGATGGGAAATGTGCCTTGAGAGCAGAGGCCCAAAACCCCTTGCAGTTAAGGACTGTCACCCAGCACATGGCTGCCCTGGCAGTTCTAAAAGCATTTCAGAACATTGCTCTAAAAAAGCAACTATCTGACTGCATTATGCCCTCGGTATCTGTGAAGATTCCAAAGGTCAGCCATTCTTGGCTGCAACTTGCTTTTAGGGGTGTTAAGTGCTCCCACTCTGGCAGGGAAGCCTCTTGACATGAAGATACATAGCCAGGGCTTTCTTTACGAAGCAAGTTAGGGCACTCAGTGTATGATCAGTGCTCCTTCCAGCCCAGGGCAGAAAGCAAATGCACAGCTTGACTTTCTGTATGTTGGCCTGAAACCAAACACTCTGTCAATACTCTGCTATGACAGCTATGGTTGTGTGATTACTTCAGAAGAGAGGCATCCGGTGACTTAGAAGCTGAACAATCTCTTGCACCAAAGAGCAAATGTTTTCCCTGGTTTCTTGGAGGTGTAGTGGGTGAGAGCTGAGGAGATGAAATGCAATGGAAACTTGCAGCCTGCAGACTGGGCTAGCATCCTTCAAAGCCTGGGGATACAGACAGCACTCAACAGCAGATGCTCTCACCCACTACCAACATGGAACCTCAATTTGCTACTGGCAATAAGAGCATTGAAAATTCTTCAGAAGAGAAGTGTGGCTGGTTAAAGTGGTGCTATTGCTATGTGGTTGACACTGGGACAAAATCTCAACCATCTGTGTACATACAAGCAGTGACATGAGTGTTCAGTTCTTCCAGGTCTGTAACTAGCTGTCCCATCCCCCTGTAGATAAACACTGTACTATGTGGCAAGGACTTGCTGGATATTATCACCTGCCCATGCAGGTTGTTTATTTTGCCTAAGCTAACTGCACTCATCCAAACATACACTCTCCTGGAGGACTCCTTAGTAACTCTAAAATGTCTGATCTCTCCATGAGAGTCCCCAAGACTCTGCAAGCTGGAATCCCTCCAGGGGGACAAGATACCCCTTTGCTACTGGTAGCAAAATAGCAGTGACAGCAGAGAGCCAAGCATGCACTGGCCACATGGCTACTTAGCCAGGCTTCTGTTTAACAGATTATATTTCCAGGAATTAATGAACTATCTCCATGGCTAAAATGGTGGCCCTAACTCTCACTCTTATACTCAGACTAGTGAAGACACACCATCCATCTCCCGAACATATCTGACTCAGTCCAAGTACAAAACTACCCATTTGTGTATGCTGAATCCTGCCTTCCTGGAGCAGCCTTTCCCACTGTTGCATTAAACAGGCAAAATGCCTGAGGACAGGTTCAGGAGGAGGGGCTTGGGGAAGTGCGAAAGCTCTCAAGCAGCTGGGGGGAAAGAATCCTACTTACAAATCATTAGTGCTCTTGTGTCTCCCTAAAGAAAAACAGGTTGTTCTCTGTTAACATAGAAATTAAGAGAATTGGGTTAAATGCACAGAGAAAAAACTTTGCTACATTTCTTGGTCTTTGAAGAGTAATGACTTGCCCTGGAGAAGAAAACCTAGGAGGACTGCAGTCTTGATTTTCATGTGCTGATTAGCCTCAGTATCATCACAGTTTTGTTGTGCATATGAGCACCCTGAACCCTCTGGAAAGTTAACGAGTGCTTCTGCCTTCATTCATGAAACTGCAGAGGTCTGGCAGCTCATGAATAACTGCTTTGCTAATAGTAGTCACTAATTTGATGCCGGGGATTAAAAATAGGTCCCTAGTGTCATTAATAGAAAGGGAGAGGAAAACATCTCTGCTAGCAGCTATTTGGAATGCTCAGTAATACGGTTTGGTCTTGTTCATGATGGGTGGTCCTCAGAAGATGACTTCTAGGGTGCATGTGAAATAGGCCATGACCAGATTCAAAGACAGAGAAGCAAATCACCTCTCTGCAGTTCCCATTTTCCATGGACTGCCTGGTAAATCTGTTTGGCTGTCTCCATGTTGAATAGGGGAAGAAGCTGACCAGTAGTATTTAGGACCTTTAGGAAAGAAAAACAGGAACTGTTCAGAAGGCATAACTGGAAAGAAGTGACATAAATTTCTTGCTCATGAGAGGAATTAACAATTCAGGATATCTATAACGCTTAAGAATGTCCCATCTGTAATGGACAGCACCACAGGCCTTTGAACTGATTATCTGGGACTTGGAGCTCTGTTTTGAGCCCATACGTGGTTCCCATTCATCTAACACCTACATGCTGCAGCCAGAATGCAATAACAGGGACAGAACCAGCACTCTGATTAGTTCACAAAAGGATAATTGTAGTCTAGAGAGGCTGTGCACAGCAGTCATCTCTGGTGTCTCCCATGTTAACAAGAACATTTGCCTGGTCATCAAGGGCAAGTCCTAAGATGAGGAAGAAACCCAGTGGGACTGGTGAATTATCAAGCTTCTTAAGAGAGCAGGTTGTTGTTGAAGAAGCAGCATTTTTCTTCTCCATTGCAAACAATCATATAGAGTAGCTAGAAACAGCACAACAGAAGTTATTGCTGTGCAATCAGGACTGGAGGAACATAAATGTGAAAGAAAAAGTGCCATTCAGTCAGCAAAGGAGTCTGCTGCATGTCAGGGAGTGGTCTACTTCTGTCCTGGCACTGAGACCCTACACAGAAGAAACAAAATTACACTAGATTTCTGCAATTAACAGTAGTGTGATTCCAGAAACTGAAGCCTTCCCTTATTTCCTCTAAGGATGGAGGAAGAGTGACTTAACTCATTGACTGGGGCATATTTATATGGCCATCCACTAACAACTCCCAGGCATTGTGCCAGTGAGCAGGTCTGTGGGATATCTGAATTATTCTCATTAGAGCATTCATTCATCCTTTCTACTCTGACTTCTCTACTTTCTGAGTAGAAACACATCCATCTTCTGAAACATCACATAAATGCTGAGCCTAATCCCCAGTATGATGTTTGTCCTGGTTACCCTGTGTCTGAGTCTACCCTCACCGCAGAGAAAAAAATACAAGCTGCTAGTTCACAAGACACAGCTTTTTACACCCAGGTGGGGACAAGGTTTTGCCTTTTTGTCTTTTGCCTTTCTAATTCTTTTACTCCAAGATAACAGCTTAACTCCAGGATGGCTGCAGCCAGGTCACTTTCCCATAAAAATATTGTTCTGGTCTTGCCACGCTTCATCCAGCAGATGCAGCTTTTGGCTTGTGGAAGACTGAGATATTTGTTTCTGCTAGAGGCATTAGTGGCAGATCAGGTAACATTTTCTTGCTACTCTGCAGGACCATGGGAGTTGGTAAACTGGGTTTCTCTGAGATGTGCTGTGGACTTCTTTCAAGGATTAACAGTAATTACCAGGCTGCACATTGACATTGACAGTTTTGTTATTTCTTCAGTTGCCACCACCTGTAGGATAGGCCATGCCTGAGCCCCAAGGCTCAGCTATGCTCTCACAGACCATCATCTATCTCCAGCTGTTCATGGGTGGGAAACAAATTGATGTATACTGCCAGAGAAGTCCTTTTATGCTAAAAGGAAAGGCATGGTCAACCTGAACAGGACCTCTGTGCTTCAAAGTCAGGTACTGTGAAAGTTAAATGAAAGACAGGCACTGTGAAAGATGAAGATAGACCCAGGTAGACAGGTTCTTCAGTGTTGTTCCTTTCCCCTTGGCTGCCTCTGTTGTTTTCACAGTTAACAAGCTGTGTCCTCCCAGTTATTGAACCAGTTCCCCTTCTCACAAGAAGCAGCCCAGCAGCATTTATACCTGATATTAGTTGTTTTAGCTATAATTACTCAAAACTCCTATCCCCATTGATTACTTGACCCACATAAGGTCACATGCTGGGGTAGACTACCCTTCAGCATTGACACTCTTATTACCTATCTGCCTTTGTTTGCAAATGGAGCTGAACATCCCTTGTTCCCTTTCTGCTATAACTTTTTGATTTAGAACATCTCTTAAAGATATACCTGCAATTTTAAGAGTTTTTCACTTGAAACTGCACTTAGAAAAAGAAAATATAAAGGCCTTAAGAACATTGAAATGTATTGTCTAGCTTCTTTTATAGTTGATGAAGCTGAGTCACATTCTGGTTTCTATGCAATTGGAAGAGAAATAAGGGACATTTGTGGAAGTGGGAAATAGCCTAGGCAAGGTAAAAGTCAAGAAGGTTATTACTTTTTTTAGTCAAACTGTGCATTGAAGTGCAGCCCCTTGGAAAATCATTTTCTGGATGTGTAGACCATATTGCTGTAGGCAACAAGACTAGGCCAGAAATTTGATCAGATTTCTGATCTCACTGATGCTGAACTATCCTATCCAGTGTTACTCACGCATTGAAAATGCTCTGGTAGGCGACAGGCAAAGTCAATTTCAAATTAAGGATGCTGAAGGCTAAATAAATGCAATGGAAATGGGTTTTCAGAAGTTATGGATAAAATAAAGGGGAAACCAGGGTATAGTCTCAGTTGCAACTAAGTCCCTGTAGTCCCTTGATTCTGTCTTACGCAGGGAGGTATTCAGTCTGAACAGTGTCAGATGATTAATTAGGAAATTAATGAGATCTGTAGAAAAAAGTCTGTGACATCTCCAGTGTTTAACTTTGCTACCAGCTATAATAAATATTTTCTTGTGTGTATTCTTCAAGCATCACTGTCCCAACTGCATAAATGCAGACAGCACACATAGGGGCTGGGCAACTGATTTAGTGCTCAACACACTAATGCTGAGACTGTCACCAAAGGTCTGCATGTTGCAAATTCTCATAAAAAAAGGACATGCTGAAAGGAGGCAGTGAAACTGTGAAAGTAGCTGCTAGTCTGTTTAGTCACATCAGCTTTCCTAGGCTGTTCTATAGCAGGCAAGAAAAAATTGTTTTAAGGACACTGACTCAGCTTCAGCAAAGGCATGTCCTCTGTGAGGGAAGGGTTGGATTCAATTATCTTCTTCAAATATGCAATTACTTGTTAGACATGCCTCAAGTACCTGCAATCAGGAGGGATGGATCTGCCTTATCCAACATGCTCTGTTCTGTCTTGCATCTGCCCATACTTGGTCTCTGACTGGGGGACTTCAGCATGAGGCATTTCAAGTGGACAAGAATATTCCCTTCCAGCCTTGAACAGAACTGGGTCTATTCAAGGCAGGCTAACTATATGCAGCTGCACTGCTCTTCCCTTCCAGGACTAGTCCACCAGTTTACAGGTGAATATGCCACATCATCCAGCTCCCAGGCTGCCATATTTGATGCAGATTTTCCAATAGAGGGGTTCCTTTTAACCTCAGAGGGCTAAATTCAAGCTTTGGATTAACCACAGTGATAACCTGAGCTGGTGCCTGGGAGAGAAATGCAACAAGTACGCCTGGTGGTACCACCCAAATGGGGCTCTGGATTGGAAAATGGAAGTAAATGAATTAAAATGCAGGTGTACTGACCAGATAGAAGACACGAACCCAGATATAAAGACCAAAAAGTCTTGTGATGCTCACAAACCAGAAGGGCAAAGGAACATGAAAGATGCCGACATTCATCATGATGCCAGACTTGGTGGGAATGGAGTCTAACAGGCTCGCAAACTCCAGACAGTTTTACCCTACCTTTGAGATTAGCTGTGAATGCCGGACTTGCACATGCATGCAAGGTATCAATCAAACATTGGTCATTTTCTACAGCCCAGAGTATCAGATGGAGTACATGATAGGTAGGCGAAGGAGACAAATTTGAGCTACAGTTGCAGAGGTAATTTTTGTCTGTTCCTATTCTTCAACAAACCTATATTTAATTCCTTGGTTTAGGATGAGGTCTCTCAAAAAAACTGGGCAGAATCTTTGGTTTCATGGGTAGAAAAGTATCAAACTACTTGTGTGACTAGCATTTTTATGGGTGTCTAAGAGTGTTAATAGAAGCACAGTGTATCTATTTAAACGGTTCAGCAGCTCATAGAGTTACCATGTCAGATATTTTTCAGATTAGTCCTTTTAGCAGCTGATAACATATGGGTCTGAGCTGAAAGGCTATGATGTAAGCCTTGCAAAAGGCTTGAAAGGCAAATTAAGCAATAACATGGCTGGTGCTCTGGCATCATAACAGAATGTGTTTCTTTTTAGGAGGTGCACAGTGGGGAGAGGTATTCCCTCCTCATCACTCTTCTTGCATTCACCCTCAGGCACAAGATGACAGACTCTGTGCTAACTGTCTCAGGCTGCTTTGTACAGCTGAGGGTACCAGCTGTTCTTCTGGCAGATCCTAACAACGTAACAGAGGGGCGGCACCTGGAGCAGCTGGCAGGCTCCTTACCTCTCCCCGTGGGCTCCTCCAGCCTACTCCAGAGCCATGTGCACAGGAAGGGCATCCGAGAGAGATGAGCTGGAGGAAAGCAGGAGAGAGAGGAGAAGGCAGAGAAAAACGGCAGAGAGGAGAAGACAATGGAGTTGATTGAGGACGAATGAAAGGCTGCTTTACCCCCAGACCAGTCACAGTTTTCCTGGGCACTGTTGCCTGTGGATGGATAGGGGCAGAGATGGCACCTGGAACAAGGGCAGGACACAACAGCATAGAAACTAAACAGCAGCATGGGACAGCCCTTCTGCCCATGATACCCCTGTTAACAGCCAGAAAGCTGGAATGGTCTTTGCCTGCTGCCCCACCTCTGAGTGTCACTCTACACATTGCTTGCTGCAAACCATTTAGTTTGAGGAGGGGGCAAGAAAAGAGGCCAGGAAAAATGAAACAAAGAATGACCTTCCTGGCTATTATGATCTTGGCATGATCTGCGACAAACAGCCACCAATTAAAGAATAAGAGAGTAGGAGGAAGATGGGAACCGTTGCTGGGGAGGGCTGCAAGACTTCCTCAGGCAACAAGCAGGGGCCTATCCTGAGCCCTGCAGGAACGTTGGTAATGCTACCTTTCATGCTCAGAACAGGTCCAACTTCTCTAAGACCCAAAACCAGGTGGTGTCTGACCTATGATTACATAGTTTTCTTCCGGAGAGTGAGTTCAACATTGCTTCATGACAGCCAGGGGACCACAGGATGATAACAGCTCAGCTACTACTTGTCCTGGGGAGCTGGCAAGGGACGCTAAGTGGCAGGTTTCAGGATGCCCTGGCCCTGAGCCATGCTTCATCCACCTCCCACTCCAGGAGACCTGTGGTCACCCAGCAGTAACCATGAGGTGGCCTCATTGCCACACTGCTGCTCAGGCAATTTTCTGGGTGATAAAAGGCCCTCCCAGGATGGGCCACAGTGATGCTAGGGAGAGCTGTGGTGTGGAAGAAAGAGGCAAGATTTGTGCAGTTAGGAAAGCTACAGTTGCACACATTGCATTGAAATTCAGGACTTCCTGAAGCCCAGCTGCATGTTCCAGTGGCAGTGCATTTATAGTGACTCCCAAAGTTAACCTGGTGCTTTTCTGGATCCTTGGAAATCCAACTTCCCTCAGTAACAAAGTGCAGATACACACTGGATCATACTAACATATCCTATGCAGTAGTGCTTTGATGGGGGAAACTTCTGTTTTTGAAATCATTATACCACCTAGCAGAACATCATAAAGTTCAAATAACCCTAACTGGCTGTAGTCTGGCCAGGCAACCTCTTGCTCTGGGGTAAGACCTTTAAAGCTGAACTTCTGGAAGCTCAGAGGTGTTTAGAGAGCCTGTTAATTACTGTACTAATCCTTTAGACAATGCTGGCTCACGGGATTTCCAAAGCATTAACACTTTAGTAGCAGTTGAGATCGCTCAACTCCCTGCTCTCAAGAGTACCTCCTTGCGAAAATACTGCCAGAAAATACTGCCAGCGTCTTCTCCAGGGTCACACACGCACAGGTAAGGCAATGAGGAGACTCAGAGTGTCAGAAGCTGCCCCTCAGCATTTCTTAGCAGATATGAGTCCTTTTTGTCTCTTTATCTTGGGTATGATGTCATCAGTTTGCTGTGTTTGCCTGACAGCTGTGAAGTCTACATGGTTCCTACCCACTGTGGAATGAGCTGCCTGGTTTTTCCAAAAATCATGTCTCTTCAAATACTTTAACCCTGTAGGCTCAGCAAGCCAATGGGTCAGAAGAGGGATGGAGTGCTCTGGAGCCAGAGCATGGGTTTAAGGACTGTGGAAATCAAATGCCTAATCCATGAAAAATGCCTATGACAAAACATGAACAACCAAATCATAATCACAGTAACACTTGGAACAGAGCTCAGCAAAACAGTTGTATTCATTCAATCAGTCGAAGCAGCTCCTGCCCAGCAACTCTCATTCTTTCCAGCTAGACACTCACATTCCCAAACACAAGCCTTCCTTACAGGGGACTTAAGTGGTGCTCCTATACAGCAGAGGGATCAACAGTGTTTTGTGGACTCATTGTAGTTAATGAACTTTGTCAGGCTGATCAGTGATTTTCTAGCAGATTTACCAGGCCATGGTTTAAAAGCATTCACAACTGGTTTGTGTTACCATTTCTACCATAGCAACCCATGTCAGCTACCACCCTATAATGGGCAGGAGATTGCTGCTCAGAACTCCTGGCCATCAGACTGCATGGCCAGTACTCCTTCAGCTGGTCTAGGGACCTAGCATGCTCAGCTGGAGTTGCTTACCACATACGATTTCCTAAGGACATTCAGGCACACAAATCTCACTGATCTAGGCACTGAGGTTTCCAGCATGACTGTTCACAAAGTGGGAACCTCAGGAGCCCTCACTGGGATCCCCAGCTACCCACAGACGACACCTGCTCCCCTGCAGGCGGCACAAAGTACTTCAAGAGGTGAAACTGAACTCATACCCATGTTCAACGATGAGTGCGGGGGCTCCTTGAGAAGGCCTTACCAAAGGACAGTAATTTTTCTGGCTTTGTCATTTATACAGCATGGAACATTCTGCACAAAGCATATTGAGACAGAGGCACAACTATTTATTAGAAGGGTCTGGAGCTTTTGACATGCGTTAACTGTTATTGTGGATGTTACTTTTGGGTGAAAATAATATTTGAACAAGACAAAGAGAAAGGAATAGGGAAAAAAACTTAGCTGGCAGCAAATTTAGAGAGAAGTAATGGAGGTTTCCCAGGCAAGTGTCCTCTTCCTAGTTTTATCTCCAGGGCAACAGATGATGCCTCATAATTCTTCCCCATAGCAATCATGAAGTTTTTCACTAAGAACAAAAAACTTCTTCCTGGTTCTCCCTGCTTATCAGAAGCTGTACATACTAATACACCCCTCACTCAGACATGACTGCTGCACACTGTCTGGTGGTTAAGCTTTGTGCATACATATTACAGGCTCCCAAATATTGGAAAAAAGGCAACAAAAGGCAGGGAAAAGGGTAAAGCATGCAAAATTCTCAGATTGCTGGCAGTTGCTTCCTGTGGGAGCCCATCAGAGCACCACTAGAAGAGTCAAAGTTGTAAAACCATGAGAACAGCAGCAAAACAACAAAAGGAGAACACTCCAGCAGAGGTTCTGCAAAACACAACCAGCATCTTGGGTGAAAAAGTACTGAGCTGCAAGTTCAAGACAAGTTGCAGAGTTGCAAGTTTCAATTTGCAGCAAGTCTGTTTGCAAAAGCCTTTCACCTTAGAAAAGCTGTAGCACCTACAGTATCCTGCAGCCACCAGCTCCATCAAGAAAAAGTGCAGGATTAGTGTAGTCAGTAAGCTAGTGCTGAAGTGCTACTTTTCATTTTGAGAAAGAAAGGCTGCAGTTCCTACTGCTTACCTTATATGAACCCATCAGTTTTACGGATCTGAGCTGCTCTCTCCCTCATCCCAGCTGGTCCATTACTGTCATGTGTCTGTGGCTGCTCTGTACAGGACTGTGGTTTCTTGCACAAAGGCAGGAGCACTCTGTTTAGGAGCTGAACAACTGTTTATGCTGGGGTACCAAATAGATCTTACATCTTCCTGGTCTGCTCTAGTCCTCTGCAGCTCACTTATGTAAGACTTAGACAGGTGTAGGCTCGTCCTCTTTCTTCAGGCACTGAAATCTCTCTATGCATTGCTTTGAAAAGTTTCTGTATCTGATCTGAAGACAGAGGAGAGTCAGAGGGATATTCCTCAGTTGTTTCCTCAGAGCTGGGCAGACACTCCATCATGCAGGGTTATTCTCAGCCAGCTGATAGCACTTGAGCCATTGTTCAAAAAATTGGGACCTTCAGGAAAAAGTGGTCAGTTAATGAATATTGCAAACTAAAATGTTGCTGCAACCTGTGGTTTTCTGTCTTCCCTTATATAAATCAGGTCTAGCACTGGCAACTCTGAGAAGGTAGTCTGTAAAAGCATAGTTTCTTTGTAAAGGAGACCAAAGGGCAGGTTTTTGTTGCTGTTACCTCATGTACCTTAGTAAGGCAGACTGATGAAGAAGACTGGGTTTGGTCTAATCTTGGACTGAGAAGTGTAACATTTCCCTATTCAGGAAGAAGTCCTGCTGTTGTCTATGCACAACCTTTAGTTAACTCTTTAGTGGCTAGCACAATTTAACAGCCTGCTTGTGGTCTCAAAATTGGTTCTAGACCATGTAGGTATAGTCATGTAACCTGAACACCATTAGGCCTGGGATCATCATGACAGTTGGGCTGCTGTAGCATTTCAACAACTATTAGACAGCCCTGGATCTTGCATGCACTTGTGAGCTTTCTCCAAAAACCACAGTGGCCAAACACGTAGGTTTGAACAAATCCAGCACTTCTTGCTATTTAGGCAAGCAAGTCGTGCATAAGCCATATTCTGCAACCTGGCAGGTTAGATAACTGATTTTTATAAGGCCATGAACCTGAAGTTAAAGAAAACAAAACCTTTATGTCTATTATAAACAGCAGTGCTGTGGGAGGGTCTTGACAGAGTCTTGCTACCAGGCTAGTAGTAGATTTGGTACTTAAGTCTATGTGTTCTCTCATGTCCTGAAAATAACAGGATACAGGAGGGAGAAGTAGGAAGAAAGAAGTAAGTCCATCTCTGGTCACTAATGTGCTATAGGTGAGTTTCCAGTTGAAGAAGTATGGCAAGCTATGATGTCTGAGTGGGGAAAACAGTGAAGTGCCTCCATAATGAAATTACAGTCTCTTAGGAGGCAATGCTGTCGAACCCTTAGTCCCTGAGCAGAGCAAAAAGCTGTTCTGCCTCAGCTTGCTCTGCTCCCTCTTTCTTCACACAGGGATGAGAGATGACTTACAGGTTTCATCTAGCTGCTACTAAATTTCACAGTGCATAGCAATGAGGAAGACGGAATAGGGTGATGTTTTCTTTTGCTGTGTGCATTGCTGCACAACATTGCCATATACAAACAAAGTTTTTCACTCTGAGGGGGCAGAGAGCAATCTTGCTCAGGCTGTTATGTATGTCAGGAACAGCTTAATCACCAGTAGGTTTGCTTACTTGCCTGAGACCATTGCTTTATCTTTTAGGAATCCTCAATGTTCCACTTAGGAAATATTTTTGCCTCTAGTGATTTGTATGTGTGTATTAGCTATCCAGCAAAAGATGGCATGACTAAATAATCCAACAAGTGTTTTATCAGCTTGTGTTTGCTCCTGATTCAAAGACAATGCCCTCCAAACAGTCATTACCCAGGAATGCAGATCTTAGAGCTTTGGCATTAAATTTCACCTAATGGAATTTTTTGTGCACAGATAAAACACAAAAAACAGCAAGTCCTGACTCTGAGGACATTTCCTCTGATAACAAACAGTTGACATAGGAAAAAATATAATTTATCCACTGGTTTGCCTGAGGTCANTTGATGAGGTATTTCATCCTGATTTTCAGGTCATATGAACTCACTTGTTGTTGGGCATGCTTTAGAGGACTGGCCCTAGACACTGTAGAGGAGTTATGTTGCCATTTCAGTAACCAGAAGAAACCATGCTTCATAGCCAGTGCCCTAGGAGCCCTCTGAACAGCCAAGTGTGATAGAGGTATGACCCTAGTCAGGACAGTGGAAATGAGTGTTATGTGTATTTCAGATGTCTTTGAAACAAAAGCAGCATCCACAGATAATGTTGTCCCTGGTGGCTTCTGTGTCAGATGTCTGCCAGGACAGTCATGGGGAACTCTTCTCATGGTATGCACATTCCTCTTCTAAACTGGAGATTGAACATGCCAGTAGAAACTCAGGGGTAACCAGAAAAGGCTTTGACCTTTTCAGACTACTGCTATCTGAAGACATTGTGAAGACATGCTGCTGTCTTCACAAGTTTTTTGTCATATCTTCTTTGCATCCTATGTCAGAGGCCACTGTCCCCTCCTGTGTTGATTCGGCTAGTTGTAATGGGGATGGGAAGGAACTGAGAGGGGTCCTAATGTGTTTTAAAACCTTGAAATGTTAAGAATTTGTGTGGTGGACAAATGTCCCCATTAGTTACTGCTTGGGTAGTCACGGTCCCAGGAAGACTTATTAAAGCATCTGGTAGAGATTATGTAATGAGAGAGACATACTGCCAGCTGCCTTTCCTTTAAAGGATACAATCCCTACTTTTGCCTTCTTTATGCCCCATCCTCCTCTCCAGGCCCTCCTGTCTAAAGCTGTGCAGGTTCACTTGTGTTGCACCGTGGAATGATTGATTTCCTTATGTCAAAGCAAAGCCCCGACCTGTTCCACAGTGCTAGGTAAAGCCTGGAGCATGTACTAGCTGGCAGTGCTCCTTTAGTGGGCAGAGTGCCCACTGGGGTGTCAAAAAAGGAGCATTCTTTTCAGATCCTGTTTATTGCTTGTCTCTCTTAATGACAATCCTGAAATTAAGGTGTGAAATACATTTGCCATCTCTTCCTTTAAAGAGGAAACAACACCTCAACCTTACAGGGTCTTCCAGAAAAAACTCATTGGTATTTGCTATCTGAAATGACATGTTTTTTCAGGAGTAGATTTCAGTCCCAAGGTGAGATATTATTAACAGTATACCTGGATAGGCATAGGCTTTCTCAGGGAGAAAGGTGCAGAGCAATAACTTGGTGCCATAGGCAGGCAGGCTTCCCTGTCCCGCTCTAACAGCACGGTTATTGCAAGACTGTGTGGTATATCTACTTGCAAAGTAAAAGAAGGTTTGCTATGGGGCTCCCTGCTTGTTAAAGCCTTGGAGTCCTCTAAGGAATTCAGCTAGGGGTGAAGAAAATCATTTCCTCTGGAAAGGAACTCCATTGTCTGCTGTTTTCCATGGTTTTCTAGTATATCAGTCTGACCTCCAGTATCAGCTTTCCTAAAGTACGAGGTCAGATGTGGCAAGAATGTGGCATGAAGAATGACATCCTGACTGGCCTCCAACAGCTTCCAGGAGCCTATTCTCATCAGGAACTAGGTGGCTGTCCTTCTTCCAATGCTTTGCCTCTAGAACAGGCTGACAATAACAAATGTCACCTGGAGCAGAGATCTTTCTAATCAGCTCTCCTTTGCAATAACCAAGTACTAAGAACTAATGCATTCTTGCTGTGGGGAACACTGCAGACATCTAGCTATTTCTGTAGTTTGGAGGGCAAATGAAGATGACAGCAGGCAAGAGAGGTTATTTGCAGAGTGGGTTGGAAAATCAATTTGTTCCAACCATAAAGTAGTATGGATGAGAATAAAAATAGAAACCCTTAGTCAGAAATTTCTGCTTTCACTATCCATGCTTACAGCATTTGATGGACATAAGCCCATTGAGGGCACAGAAATTTACTGTTGCTTATTTCTTTTCTTTTCTTAAACATTTGCACTTGTCAAAATCCCTAAATATCAGAAAATGGATCTTTCAAGAAAGAACTGCCTTCTCGATAAAAATTTCTAGTCTCATTTTCACCAGAAATCGGTACATATAAATATTCAGTTTGCTTGCCATCAATCACACTGTTCTACGAAGTCATTGCAGGTATTCACAAGTATCTCAGAGGATTAAATTTCCACATGTTTTGTGGAGGCTAAAACTTAGATAAGAGATCCACTGCAAAAAGGACTGCAGTTTAAGTTCACCAAGTGACCTGTGGGCTGCCTCATTAACTTATGTCACTTGTCCAGCTATCAGTTAAAGACCAGTTGGAGGAGTGAAACACTGTGTAGGACAAAGTGGGGAATAGTAACAGAGCAGCATATAGTGAATTTCTGTAAAAACTTCTTTGGAGAGTTAGCTGTAGTTACAAGAAAATTGTCTTCATTAGTATTTCTGCTAGTTTGGTAAATTTTCTGAGAGCAATGAAATGCCCCCCCTCTCTTAATTCACTACTCCAAAATGAGAAAAACAAGTGGACAAATTGCCTTTTCCTCTAGCTCATTCCTCTGAGCAAACAAATTCAGAAATCCAGCTGTTTCCACTGCCTTTATGGTCGTAAGATGAGGAACACATCTGCAACTCTCTTGGCCAGTAGTGGAGGTGTCACCTTGAATTAGGTATTTGGGACATTTTTCTTATTTAGTTCTTGGACCATTTCTATATACAGCCATTGTGGTAATTTAACTAAAATGGACCCTTTGTGCAAGCCCTGCTGTAAAAAACTTTCAGTGATTTAACTGAATGCTATAGTTTGCTTATCTAAACAAGTCAATGAAAATTAGCCCAGGATAAGACATTTTCTCTGAGGAAGCTTTTAAAAAAACATACTTTTAGGGCTCTGGCAGGTGAATTACAGTGAATGAGCTACAGTAGTTTAGGCATTTGGAAGATCTTTCTTGATTCTGGTCTTTGCTACTGCCACAATAGAAGTAACCACCCTGGTTCCCTCAAAGTGCAGGTGAGATGGGTTATAAGCAGCATAAGATGAGCTGTAGATAGCCCCTTTCCTCAGCAGTCCCTGCTGCTAACAGGCTGTTACCATGCTGAGTAGGACCTTGCACAATGACATGAGCCCAGGCACAGGCATTCCCCAGAGTGTTGCCTTCAAGTTTAATATCTAAATTGCCCTTATGGCTTGGCACAACTGGGCCTTCAAAGGTTCACCTGTATTTGTGTATGTATATCTTGGCCAACAGCACTGGTCTTTCTGCAGAGGTGCAATCTGCTGTGATGGGTTGTGTGCAAAAAAACAAACAGAGAAATTATTCTTGGTGCTGAATTCCAAAAGCTGATTGAAAATTAAAATTTCCAGTATCATGTCTGCTACTTAATGGCAGCACCTCCTGGCAGCTGGAGTAAAAGAAAAAGTTTCCTGGGATTGTCAGAGGTATATGGTCCAGTGAGGCACAGGAGGCACTTCATGCAGTGTGTGTATGAAGTCTTCATGTGTAAGTCTAATTTTGAAAGGGTTAGGATGTGCAAGCAGCTTTGAAAGGGTTAAGCATGGGATAAGCAAAGTTCTGCGTCCTGTCTTCATTTGTATGAAATCTTATGCAAGTATTTTAACAGTTTTCCTTGTCTGCAGCAGTTAAATGGATGCCACAGTACTGGAAGAACATCCACTGGCTCACACTTTTGGCCTGACATAAATCTGTATTGGCTTGATATGGCTTACTTAGCAGCCTAGTGACATGAATCAGCCTGAAACTGTCAGCAGGCTTGGTGCCATTTGGGCAGGTATTCCAACAAGTTCATGTTTTCAAGCTTGCTTCTAAGTATGTCAAAGGGCTTGCTGAGGATGTCTTTGAACATTAATCCACTATCCAGATTTGAGTAAAAGAATGCTTGCTGGCCTTTTGTTTTATCGGACAGCCTGTCTCAGGCATGATCTTAGCCTGTACATAACACCCTTCCAGAAAATATCCATTTCTGCAGTCAGTGTGTCATGGGCCAAAAATGGACAAAGCATATCTGGGCTAGGTCTCTGCTTAATGACCTATTGGATGTAAGTGTGAGGGAAAATCGAGGTAACCTTAAAGGCTCTCCAATCTGATATGTAGAGTCAAAGGCTGCCCTACTCCTTTCCTAGGGTGTGTTTAGTGACATGGACCACTTCAGATCAAACTCCAGAACGGGCCACTGCAGCACTATTTGTCTTCTACACTCAGGACACAGAACTTTGGTCTGCCCATTGGATGCCCTCCAAAGCAGGCACTGCAATGACTGGATATTGGATTTTTCTCCATCTCCTGGTTGGACCTCTCAATTATGTTTATTATACTCAGGATGTTAACTGATAGACATGATGGCTAGTGGCTGGCTTTTGTTGTTGTTGTTGTTGTGTTTTTAATGAAATAATTGTCTACCAGGCATATCCCTCCTAAAACTAGAGGTGCATGAAAAACCTAAGCTATCAGAGAAGGTAATAACATTCTTATTTATGTGGTGTATCTTTTGCTAGATGGTAGTTAACTCCACATCCTAATTTTCCTTTCCAAACTCCATTTTGAAACTGGTTTGTGAACTGTCTCTCATTCAACTCATTTACAGTGTGTGGTCATACTCTAAATGAAAAGAGTTTTCTATAAAGAAACTACAGAGCTTTCAACTCCTGAAATGTTATGCTATACTTTCACTTGCAGATTACCCTTGGAGGAATTAAACCTCCTCATTCAGGTGATACAGACAAACTCATATAAATGTCAAACTTCTTACTTCATGAATTTGTTTTGCTGTGTTTCTTTCAGTCATTCAACACCTTTTCCTTTTGGCTTTCCCTTCCCACCAGTCTGTCTGAAAAGGTGGAGATTCAGACTTGATGAATTTAGTGGTTTATACTAAATAAACTATCTGAAAGTCATTTATGAGAACACAGGTTTCACTGCAGATTGAACTCTGTGTATCTTGTTTATAGGGGACCTGGCCTATCCTACCTGTCTACTAGTTGAGACAGACATGGCAAGAAAACTGCCTCCGTCCCCTGTCTTCTCTCTCTTTCCTCCTCTTCAAAATGTCACATACCTGTCCATGCACTCTTGCTTTACCTCTTCTTCCATGGAGACCTTTGTCTCCTAGACTCCTTGCTACTCTATGACAAGGGGGATCACAGGCTGGATGGGGTGCTGTCCATAAAAATATGTCTATGAGGAGACTAAAGATATTGAGAGTTGTAGTTCCAAAAGGAGATCTATGATTTTGGCTTCCAAGGCAGGGAAGATGATGTCCTGCACTTGCAGGGGTCACAGCCCAGAAGGGAACCAAACTGAGAGAATAACACCCACGTTGCATGGCTAGTTTTATGTAGTCTGATGAAAACAACTGGAATACAGGGAAAATAGCTCTTATCTCTCCAAGTTTCCTCTGATACCTTCTTTACTGCAGTCTGTTTATGAATAGAAGGCATTCAGGAAACAGTATCGATTTCAACTTAGTCTTTAGTCACTATTCCACTTTCTGATTGTAAGTACTCAGAAAACACCAGCCCAAGGGTCCAAATGAGGATTTTTATCCTGAGTCCTAGCATTTATGATCATGCTCTAAGAACTTTTGTTATCAGTATGTCTGGCCCCTCAGAGACCACGGTCATGCAGCAGACCCACCAAGCACAGTCACCAGATATCCCAGGGAAAGTGCAGCTGTAGCCCTGTGTATCCTGTCAGGTGCCAATCTAAGCGGGATTTTAAGACCTCCAGCCTTGGAGAATAACTTTTAAAGTGAATTAATGTTCATTAGGCTATCAGTCTTTGCAACACAACCTGCATTTAGTTACAGATCCCTTCTGCAGAGCTGGCCTTGATGCAGGATTTGTCCATCCATTCTGTGCAGCTCAAGTATTGCTTTCTTGGACTTTTACTCACTGAACACCATCTCCAGCTTACTGAGGTTGTCCTGACAGTTAAACCTTCTGTGATAGTTTAGGCCTTAATTTTAGTAGGGATGAGTTTAGCAGGCAGTCTTATGCAGATTAGAGAGGACAAGCATCACTTGACTTAAGAGATATTTCTTATCATCTGACATCAAAACAAGTATAAAAACAGAGGGAGGTCTCTTTTGGTCTTTGCCTCAGACCTGGGAGTATGTGCTGCCCTGACTTTGCTGAGATTAGGCCTTGCCACTATCCCACTCCTTTGCAATGTAGGGAGGTGAACATTTTCTTGTTAATTTTTCTCCTCTCTTGCTGTGAGTTTTCTCTGGAGAGTTTTTTTGGGGGTGTTCTTGTGGTCTGGGTGGTTGGAATCTGTTTTGTTTGGGTGGGCAACTCAGTGGCAGTTGTTCTTTTTCCACATTTATATACATATGTGTTATATTCTGTTTTTAATTTTCTCTCTTCTATGCAAAACATAGAAACCTTGACATTTTAAGTATTAGTTCTAGGGGTTTTTTTTCCCTCAGGGTTGTGGGGGGTTTCTCTCTCTCTGTGTTGGGCAGTTGACATTTTGCCAGCTCAGCTTAACTTTCCTTCCCTGCCACAGTCTGTGCATTGCCTCTCTCCATTCTTCAGATTGAATGAAGTATGAGACATGGCCATTTAAAGACAGAACAAAGTGCTATTGAAGGGATGATGAGTAAAGAAGGGAAGTGAATCTGGTGAAGGGTTCTGGAGCACAAGTCTTATGAGGAATAGCTGAGGGACCTGGGCTTGTTTAGCCTGGAGAAAAGGAGGCTCAGGAGATTGTAGTGAGGTGAGGATCAAACTCTTCTCCCAAGTCACGAATGATAAGACAAGAAGAAATGGCCTCAAGCTGCACTAGGGAAGGTTTAGACTGTTTATTAGGAGAAATTTCTTTAACAAAAAGATTTGCAAACATTGGAAGAAGCTGTGGAGGAGTCACAATCCCTGGGCGTATTTAAATGAAATGTAGATGTGGCACTGAGGGACATGGTTTAGTAGTGGACTTGGCAGTACTGGGTTAACGATTGGACTTGATCTTAAAGGTCTTTTCCAACCTTAATGGTACTACAGAATCACAGAATCATTTAGGTTCGAAAAAGCCTCTAAGACCAAGTCCAACCTTTGGCCAATTATCACCAAGGCACTAAATGTTCAGTCATTTCTTGAACACCTCCAGGAATGATGACTCCACCTCCTCCCTGAGCAGCCCAGTCCAGTGATTAACAAACCTTTCTATGAAGCAATTTCTCCTGATGAAGAGCAGGTCACTAATTACTTCATCCTGGACTGCAGGGAAGTCTATTCTGCCACCCCTGTCTACCAGCGCAGGGGGCTGGTTGCCTGAGGATAACCAGTCTTACTATTAAAGACTGAGGCAAAGAAGGCATTAAGTGCCTTAGCCTTTTCTTCATCCTTGGTGACAATATTCTCCTCCCTACATCCAATAAAGGATGGAGATCTTCCTTGGCCCTCCTTTTGTTGATGATGTATTACAGAAAACAGGGGAGGTTATTTATCTTTCACAGCAGTGGCCAGATTGAATTCTAGCTGAGCCTTTGCCTTTATAATTTTCTCTCTATGTGACCTAATTATACTCTTGGACTCCTCCCGTAATGCCTGCTCTTTCTTCCAAAGGTCATAAACCCTCCTTTTTTTCCAGAGTTCCTGTAAAAGCTCCCTATTCAGTGAGGATGATCTTCCCTGAATGCTCATCTTTCAGCATACAGGGACAGCCTGCTCCTGTTCCTTTAAGATTTCCTTCCTAGAGTACATTTAGCCTTCCTGAACTCCTTTCATTATTAAGGACTACAGTGATATTATTATTCTAAAGTTATATTATACTGAATATATATGTGTGTGTGTGTGTGTGTGTGTGTGTGTGTCTTTGTATAAATGATAATATACTAAAATAATACTATAATTCCATGGCCCATCTGCTGAAAATTAGCATCAGTTATAAATATAGACGAGCTCCAGCCTAACACTGACAACCTTGCAGGTTTGTATGAGGCTTAGGAACACCTTCCTAACAGACTTTTCCATGTCCAGCAATGAAACCACAAACATCATTAGCTCCAGCCTATGCTACCAAAAAGCTGTTTTAAGCAAGTTGATGGGGTTTATGTTTAGGGGGTTTATTCTAGAATTCCAAAATTTTGGGGAATTCCCTACTTTTCTACAACTTCTTTCTGTCCTGACCCAAAAGTAGGTTTGCTCACTCTATGAGAAGGAGGGGTTTTCCTGTTTCACATTATGGGTTTTTGTCTTGGTTTG
>VWZD01009949.1:120506-140436 GCA_013396695.1 Sakesphorus luctuosus
GCAGGCTAGCAGGAAGAGCAGTCCCGGCAGGGAGGCAGGCAGGCTAGCAGGCTAGAAGCGAGGAGCCGTCCCCGCAAGCAGGCTAGCAGGCTGGCAGCCTTAGCCTGTCACGGCAGCAGGCAACTGACGCCTCTAGACTTCTCAGCCCCCTTCCCCCCCAGCCGTGTGTAGTCCCCAAACACAAAAGAGACAACCTGCCTCCACCCAAGTAATAAGCAGCTAACGACTCTTTTTGTTAACTCCTGGCATGGACAGTTAGTGGCAGGGGAGAGAATTTACATAAGAATTCCAAACTACAACAATTGTTCAAATGGTAAATCACAGATAGAAATGCAGCTTCTACTTTCAAAACTGAATTGATTCATGTAATAGGCATGATGCTTTAATGATGGGAAAGAAGTGCAGAGGTAAATAAATCTGGTTAAAGAAGTGTGAAACTGAGGAGTGTTAAAACTGAAAACCCAGCAGTAATGATGTGAAGTCATGAATTTCAGGCACTGCTGAATAGTGTCCTTCAGCTAGGATACCTGGCAATCCAGGAGACTGAGAGCATAGACAAAACATCATGAAACTTAAATGGACAATGTGGAAGGCAGGTTCTGTGGAGGAGTCATGGTGGTGTGGATGAGGACCACCCTGGCGTGAAGAGAAAAGATCACTCAGTTGTCCTGGACCATCCAAAAATGAAGAATTGACTTGGGAGAAGAGAGATATAAAAAAAATTATTTGTGGGCTGCTTTAGCATCTTTTGTTGTTAAACATTTCCTTAACTTCAAGAAATGTGGCCCTTTGATTTTAATATTATAAATGGCTTCCTTCTCTGCATACAGCACCCATCCTTAATGTCACTCATACTTAGCACCCTGGCCTCCTTAGTGCCCACAGCAAGGAAAAGTTACCACAGAGCAATGCAAGACTGTCCTTCTCTTTGATGTTTGTACAGCACCTGGCACAGTGGGAGGCCATTTCCAAAGGCTGCTGCTCAGATGATAATGAATCTGAGATCTGCCAGTTCAGCACATTCCGTTCAGGGTCTTTATATGTCAGTCCTAGTCCTTATTTAGAAGGAAGGAAAGATTTATAAGAAAACTGCTGAAGAATATGTCAGTCTTACAAGTGTGTCTCCGAAGAAACAAGTGTGTGCATATTGGCTTTCAGGGAACAGTGTATCCTCAGTAGCTGGAGACATGTTCCTTAGAAACCTCTTTCACTCATCTTTCTTTGCCCTTATCTCTGTTCTCCATATAGAGACAAATAACTTAAACTTCTGCAATAACAAAGTTCAAATTCAAAGTGAGTTCTGGCAGCTGAAATCCCAAGCGCATTTCCTTCTCATGAGACCCATTCCCACTGCTTCAACCATACAAATCCATCTTCCCTAGGGTTTGGACATCACAATTCATGGTTAGCATGAGCTCTAGAGTATTCCTCCTCAGCCACTTCTTTTCAGGAAAAATATGCTGCATATGTTTAGTCATTGTACCTGTTGCAGCCTCTCCACAACAATAATTCCCATGGTGCTCCTGTGCCTGCACAAGATTCTTCTGTGATGAATGAATTGGAGCTGGTATTCAAGACATGAATATCCTAGACATGGATGGATTAACATAGTAATATATCCTGTTCTGTTGTCTTCTCATCCACTAACTTTTAACATTAGTTGCTTTTTGTATTTTTACTGTTTACTGAATGAATGTTTCTACAGACCAACTCACAGTAATACAACAATCTCTTTTTTTAGTGCAACTGTAGAATTCATAATTTACCGCTTTTTATGCAGCGTTGACACCGCTGTTGCCACATTGGGACTGCTTTGTATTAAATAGCAGAGTTTCATCTACAAACCTTTCTTATTATTTTGCATCCTGAGATTTTTTGACAGCCTTTCTCAGCACCACTTTTTTTACTGCCCCAACTTTGTATGCTTGCCAAAGTTGATTGCCTCATTAGGCAACTACTCCTTCTACCTATCATTTGTAAACAGTCTGCACAACATGCAATTCTGAATAGATTCTCTTAATTTGCAACCTTTTTCTTGTAAACTCTTACTTTTTAGTCACTTACCAATGCATCTATTTTAACCTATTCTTCATCTATGCTATACTTTTTCGCTAAAAAACCAAAATATTCCTGACAAACACATTCAGTGGCTCCCCTAGGTGACCCTCATAGATTAGCAAAACGTGACTGCCTTCTACAAAGCCTGAGCACTCTTCTTGATCACATTTGTTGCATCCATAAATTCTATCTCATATTGCTCAGCATGGACATCAGAATTTCTAACCTGGACTTCCAGAACACCCCTCTCCATAGCTTTTTTAAAACGTACCTTATTGACCACCCACTGTTCCTGTGCTGGGGTTGTTCTAGATGACAGCTCTCACACCACAGTAAATTATGTGAGAATTTAATACTTGGGCTTTTTTTGAAGTTTTAGATTAATGTCATTGGTCATGGTGACTTTTTCACTCTTTGTTTTAAAAAGCTATTCTATAGATTTATTCAGACACAGATCTTCCAGCATATTCCAAAAGAAAGTGAACTGTGAACCTCAGAGAGTTCCTTTCCAGTGAATACAGACATGAAGAATGTGTTTAGTTTTCTGCTATGGCCTTATCTTTTCACCTTGACACCTGCAACCATCTACCCCTTTTACACAACCTGTGGAGAACAACCTTCTTCTGATGAATGGCATAAAAATATATGCCCTTGGCAAGTCACTTCTCCAAGGTTTTTGATCTGCCTGTTCGTATCTCTGGCTAACCAGAAGAATTCCTGTTGTCCTCACTTGGTCTCATTTGGAACAGGTTTCCTCATCCTGGCAGCATTTATTACCCTGCTGTTTAATCCTATCAGGCTTTCTCTTTTGAATTGTCTTGCACATCACTTGGGGCCAAGTAGTCACCTGCTGTGACATTTCAGCGCTCTATTAATTATCATTCTTTCACCAAGTTTCTGCTACAGACAGTTTATTCAAAAACCAGTTTATTTAAAACTATGCTGTTGGTTCCCACACATTATTTCCAAGATGGCCAATAATTGCCAAGAAATATATGTGTATATGTATGCATATATATATACACATGTGTATGTATGTGTGTGCCTATATATGGGGATTTGATTTCCTATTGCCTGTGTTCTGCTTAAAAGATATCACTTCAAACTGCTCCTTTCCTTTCTTTGTAATGAGCTTCTACTCACTCATTTTTTTCAGGGTGCAGTTTCTCTCACTTCACTCTTACTTTCCAAACAGTATCTTTGCTGTACTTCACTGCTTTTTGTACTTTTATGTTTTCTGATTTGCTATTTCAGTTTTAGCTGCAGCCCAATTCCATGTGGGATTAGCTGAAGCCCTTCCACCCCAGAAGTCAATCTCCTGCATGCTCTTGATGAAACTGAATGTTTTCCCCTCACACATTCCCTACCTCATCTACTCAGTTGTACATTAAGACTTTGTGTTTCTACATCTCTGATTGGTCCTGAACATGCTTTGGGAAGGACTTCCAAAGATGATACTGTCGAAAGCCATAAATTCTGCATAGAGTCTCTTTTTCAACCATTACTGATTGTCCATCACTATCACCTCCTTAGCAGTGCCTAAAAGCCTGTCTAGACACATCGAGGTATTTACTTCCTTTGCATCATCTGCCAAGCAAGTCTCCGTGTGGTCTCCAAAATCCCAACCAGAAACTTATACACACAAACTATTTATATGCAGGCACTGTAATAGCCTTCATCTTCCTCTCTGTTGAGATACCCATTATCCAATATACCAATATATATACCACTATATATGTGCTCATTATGAGGCTCATTTCTCACCTTTTCTGGTTAGCTGGCTGTTTGATTTATCCTTTTCTCAGCTACACTGCACTGCTAAAGCTGAGTTGGACTGTCTCGCCCTGACCAAGAGATATCATGATAAACACCTTTCTCACTGAGATTTTCCAGAACAATCTCTGGGAATAGTGGTCTGTGCATAGAAGCTGCTGGGCAGTGAACCCTCTGCCTAGCAAGCAGTGACCCGGATGCCATGAACAGATTCATCTGCTGTTCTCCTGTGCCTTGTAGGCTTTCCTGGAGAGAAGACTGAAATTCCCTTGCTACCATTGTTTGTTTGCATTAATTTATTCCTCAGTTTAGACAGGTTACTTGGTTTCCATGTGGGGTGATTTTTCTGTGGGAGTCAGGACAGGCTCTTTGTTACACAAAGCCTGTTTTGCTTACTCATGCTACAAAAACGTATACATATGAATTCTGCATGCCTGGAATCTTAATAGTAGTGCTTCTCCAGATCATATTTTTCCAGGACTGTTCAGCTGCATTTTTGACTGGAAGCCTTTTCTGGATCCTCACACTTGAAATGTTCAGTTTTAATTGCCATGTATCTGAAAAGGACTTTTTCACAGAACAGCCAGGCAAATCCTGCCTGCATGAACAGAACCTCCAGAGTTAGGTCCAGCTAAAGACAAACAATTTATTGATTAAGAGGTCCACTGGCCTGCTGTTTCATACATGGTGTTCATAAAGATTCTGTCAGTGAGGGAGGACTTCCTGATCTCAAAAGCATTAAGCTGGAGAAAAACACGTTTTCCTCCTTCCACCTTTTTTAAAATGAAGTTTTGGGAGCAGCCCTGGAACTCTCTCGGGAGTAAGCTGGGACTCCAGGCATAAAACGCTGCTCCCTAGTGGTAAACAATAACTATTACCACAAGAAGGCAAGTCCCTGTGTAGACGAGTGGTGAAGAAAAGCGGAAAGCATAGCATCTCTGAAATAACGGTGGTATTTTTCATACTTCTGCTTCTTTGGACAGCAAACAACTGTGGTAGGGGGAAAACCCACAAATAAATGCTATGTTGTAAGGACCAAAGTCGACATCAATTCCCCAGGCTGCCAGGACCAGAATGAATGCACTTTCCCAAATGAATAAGCTTTCCATTGTGTTCTAAAGTACCTCTTCCTTAAAATAAGCATGGCCTAGAAATCAATAAGGCCTGTTAAATGGATTAAAAATGGACCAAAAAGTAGATCTCAAAAGGTAATTGTTCAAGTGGACCAGTGTGTGAATGCAGATTATTTTAGTTGTATCCCTGAAGGATGGATTTCAGTCCAAGGGCTGTTCAATATTTTAATCAATATTCTGGAAGGAAGCAGGAAAATCATTGCTGATAAAATTTGCAGAAGAAATGGGAATACATAGAATAATGAATGATTAAGGAAGGGGTCCTCAGGGAATTCCAGATTACTAAGTTGTGTGCAGCCCAATATGTATACCTTCATTTTTGGCTAATAGTTAAAATAAGAAGCAATCCGTGATGAAGGGAAGGACAGTTATGGAAATCAGTGCCTCTGGTAGGGTGACTTATTGTGCATTTTAAATGAGAGGCTGCAGCTAAAAAGTGTTAACCCAGTCCTCCCCTCCTGTACAGGGGTTCTAGCTGTGGTGACACCATCCCTACCCCACTGTGTTAATCCTGATGTCACTGGTATGGAGAGGATGATGGAGGAGGTGAAAGGATAAAATGGGAAAGTGGGGGGCTCAGAAAAGAGATATATAAGTGGTTCAAGATCTGCAAATGTTGCCCTGAAGTAACAGGCTTCAAGGACCTTGTTTTATCTAGAGAGAGAAGGGTGGGATATTGATCAATCTAAAAGCAGTCGGTTTCATCCTGTGGTTACTGATGCACTGACAAGGGACCATCCAGGAGAACTCATTACAATCTGAAGTTCAAAATTTTCTGGTGTGGAATCTGCTTTTGCCTAGGAATATGCTCAGGAATTTGTAAATTCAGAAGACTTAAAAAGAGAGATGCGCAAATAACAAACCAAGAGGTGGAAGTTAAGATATTAGGAGAAAATTGAAAAAAAAGTCTTCTAGATTCAGGAGCTGTGAAGACAAAAGAGGATGGAAACTCTTAGCAAATAGAGTAATGGCTGGAGTGGCAGTTTGTTGTTTCATTGAAAGCTATGCATCTTCCTGCAGAGTGAAGTAAGCTTAGAGCTACACATGATTTGCAGTAGATCAAATGCAGATGCGGGGTAACAAGGATGTGCACAGCATCTCACTGACTGAGAATTAAAATGCTTCTGGGGCCTGTGCTCTGTGCCTCTGTCTTGCAGAAAGATCACATTGGGGAAATTTATTTCAAGTACTACTTTCATTTGACTCTAGCAGCTACCACGGATGAAATACTTTCAATGGTAAAACTGCATTTTTGAAAGGCAAACTCAGAAAAATGGTGCGCAGGCATTTCTGATTTTCGGAGAAGTTCTGATGTCGGAAAGGGCATGCATGAAGGTTTAGTATTTGTAGTTCGCAGTAATTACTGAAATGTAAGGTCTATTCCCAATATTAGTAAAAGCCTGAAGAGCTCTTAGGCCCTAAAGCTCCTCAATCTGATTTGATCTCATGAAAAGTGTACTGATCACAACATACCAGATGGCACAGTCTCCTAGAGGGATGGAGATGTGCGGATATGATGCAGATAGCTGCAGGTTTCAATTTCAGTCCCAGTCCATTGCTAATTTTCTTTAGTCACTGATGCAAAATATTGATTTCAAGGCAGGTTTAAAAGTGCTACTAATCCCCAGGGGAATAGCAGTATATATTTAAATTCCCTATGTTGATTAAAGCAGTCAAAGGTCTAATATGTAATTATCTATGTGGGTTTGAATACATTTAGTTCGTGATTATGTACAGCATAATCTTCAAGATAAGGAAATGGAAAAAGAAATACAGCAAGAGTACAGGAATAAAGCATTATAAGAAGAAACGTTATGAACTTCCGCAGACACATGGTCTCAGGCATGAGTAGTGGGTTCTTTATTCATTCATCTCAGTGGCTTCTGGGCTCCTTGCACTGAGGATGTTGGTTTAGAAGAGGATTGCTCAACATTACAGTGCTGTGGCAGAGTCTTGAGAGCTGGGTGTGGCTTTATCATTCTAACATCTTTTATGGATGGTTTCCTGGCCACTAGAAGAGCTCAGTGTGGGAGTTACTGAATTCTCACTGAGTCCCTCAATGGGACTTTCCCAAGCAGTATAACTACCAATACATATGATCTCTCTTTAATTCTCTGTTCTCTCCTGAGCTTCGTTTTCTTCCTTTTTGCACTTGTGGGCATGTGGCCAAATCTGATACAGCAGCCAGCTCTGCTTCAGATGGAGAAGCTTTGATCCTTGATGCTATTTCAGACACTTGCCCTCAATTTCTTGATTACTTTTTGCTTATCTGTTGTAACATTTTGGTGTTAAGTGGAAGATACATGACAACACAAACCAACGCTAAGTGATTTTGGATGAAGAATCTCCTCAACCTTGCACTGGGCCTTGAGTCTTTAAGTCTCTTGGGTTCATTTGGAAACTACTCATTGAATAACTGATTAGAGGTGTTTGAAAATGTTCTGACTGAACACCTGTCTTACACAGAATGCCCTTATGATTACATTGAACCATTCCACGGGAACACACCAGTTTTCAAGAAAATTATTTAAGTGTTTTCTTTCTGCCAAGCAGGAGCTTCTGCATGGTGAATTTGGTACACTGGAATGGCATTATGATGGGCAAAATGGCAACACTAAGGTAAATAATTGGATCCTTTGCTGAGATGCTGCATTTTGATAAAATTATTTTTACTATATTTTAAAAATTAATTTTAAAGGGGAATGTGCAGGGGACAACTTAGCAGGGAAATGACAAAAGCAAGGCTTATCAAAAAAACTTCACATCCTTTCAAGACGAAAAGCTCCAGATTCTGAACAGCCTGCTCTTCAAACACAGCCTGTCACCCAACCTTCCCACATCAGCAGCCCACTTCAGCACATTCCCCACCTGTCCCACTGTGTGACCTTCTTCCTTCCAACAAGAAACATCTCCTTGAAACCTGTGGTGTGTCTCTTCTGTTTCTGTCAAGGGCCTGTTTCAGATCTGCTTTTCTCATGGGGAAATTCAGGGAAAGAACCTCAGTGACCAATAGATGCACAGGAACAACTGGCTCTGGGGGGAGAAGATGTGAAATCCCTGAACAATCACTTTTCTGCTGGAATTATTGAAAGGCACAATGAAGAGTTTGAATTGAGTGTTTCAGATTGCCAGGATGCAAGTCCAGTGGGGAACAGGTGCTGAGTGTGCATCTTCAGGATTAAACCCTGGATGCTCATCCTGCAAGAGAAAAAGCAAGTCATGCACCCATGGGTATTTTACCTGTGCACCCTGGGAGAGGAGGGCAGGTGGTGGAATCAAAAGGCAGGCAACCATAGGCTGATGGGGAAATCCCCTTACACAAAGCCTAATTAAATTTGGGCTGCCATGCAGAGAAGCAGATTTATCAGTAAGACTTCCAAAAACGGATTAGATGTCTTAAAAGGAGACAATCTGCATTTGTAATTACACTGCTTAGGATAACATTTCTGTAGGGTACTTAGCCTGTTGTTTGGGGAATATATTGATCTGCAGCTGGGCTTGGGACAGGAGTTCCCTGTGCTGAAATGTCTTGCAAGGAAAGGAACATTACACAAGTTTTATTGCTTACTGTAAAACATTTGGTTGCCAGCCACTGCTCTAGGCAGCCTCTGGATTAGACTGGCCATGCTTTTGTATCTCTGGAGCACTTTTAATGTTACATTAGTGAAATAACATTATAATACATTATAAAGCACTGTGGTATTAACACAGCTTTCTGTTACCCAATCTGCTGTTGGGAAGAAATACAAGGAAACATAACCAATCTCGTGACACTATACCTGACCCGCTTTTGAAGGAGGTTTGTTGCCTACTGGGAGCCTGGATCAGGGATGTTACTGAGAATCTCCCAAGCCTAATTAAACCCAGTGATTATCATTCACTATTAAAGTGGGTATATCCATGTGGGCACCTGTGATAAGAGCCAGAAGCAGTCTGAGAAGCATTAGGAGGGAATACATAGTCCTTGGAGAGTTGATAAAGGGTTCTGGAGCTCATGTAGTTTTTTCAACAATCCTCCAGGTCGAAGGAGAGGGGCTCAAAATGGCCAGCCAAATCTGGCAGGTCAACAGTCCTACTCCTAATTCTAAGTAGAAAGATGATGCCATAGTCATCAGTTATTCGGACCGTGGAACTTGCTTTGGCTTACTGGGGGCTGATGGCATCCCTCTGACAAAGAACAGAAAAAATATCTTTCATCAGGGACTTGGTGAAGAATACTTTAAACTAAATTAATTGAGGGAGGGGGCATCCATCACAATCCTACCAAACAGATGCCACTACCTCTAACGGATACCCAGAACAGTGTGAAAGCATTCTAGATACTCCAGCCAGCAAGTCAGCTTTATCCAGGGCCCAGCTCAGATACCTATACAGAAACATACATAGTATGAGGGACAAATGAGAAATCAGAGATGTGTGTGCCTTGGAGGGTATGATATCACTGGTGTCATGGAGACATAGAATCATAGAATCATAGAATCGATTGGGTTGGAAAAGACCTCTGAGATCATCAAGTCCAGCCCTTGGTCCAACTCCAGTCCATTTACTAGATCATGGAACTCAGTGACACCTCCAATCTGCGTTTAAAAATCTCCAGGGATGGTGAATCCACCCCCTCTCTGGGCAGGCCATTCCAATGCCTGATGACTCTCTCTGGAAAGAATTTTTTTCTGATATCTAACGTCAATTTCCCCTGGCAAAGCCTAAGCCCATGCCCCCTTGTCCTATTTCTGAGTGCCTGGGAGAAGAGACCAACCCCCACCTGGCTAGAACTTCCCTTCAGGTAGTTCTAGACAGTGATGAGGTCACCTTACATGGTGGAATGGCTCCTGTCACTGGAGCATCGGAATGGAAGGTTTTTAGGAAAGACAGGCAGGAGAGATAAGGAGGGGTTATAGCCCTCTATATCAATGACCAGCTGGGGTATATGGAGCTCTGCCTGGGAAAGGATGAGGAACCAGCTGAGACTTTGTATGTCAAGATTGAAGGGAGGGCAGGGAAAGGGGTTGTTATAATGGGGGTCTGCTACAGGCCATCTGATCAGGAGTTAGGTGTGGATGAGGCCTCTATAGGAAGTCAGGAGCAGCCTCACATTCACAAGCCCTGGTCCTCCTGGGGGATTTCAACCACTCTGATATCTGGCAGGACAACACAGCAGGGTACGAGCAATCACCCTCAAATGTGTCAATGACAACTTCCTTATACTGATGCCTTAGGATCCTTAAGATTTGTAGTATATAGATTTTTAATATAGCTGTATAGTTCCCAACACTTTAAAATAGCAGTTATTAACAGTTACTAACCCCCTTTCTCACGCATGGTATCAAATTCTCGAAATTCTTCAAGTTTCATTTAATGTTCTTTTCCAGGAAAAATAGTGAGTGCATCCTGTCTGGGACATGTACCTTGATGCCAAAGGAGTTTTTGGTTTTTTTGTTTTTACATTTCATATATTATAGGAATACTCTAGCTGTAGCAAAGGCAAATTTGGTGTGTTAATATTTCTAGGAGCTTAAGTTCAATGTAACCTCTACCACATATCAATAGCTCAAATTCTTTAAGTTATTTAGTCTTGCTTTCAAGGTAAAAGGCTGAAGAATATCACAAGGCCTGCCACAGGAGACACAAACAGGGGCAGAGTGACCCAGAAGTCAGAACATTAAAAGAGCTCCACAAGTCTTACATGTGCCAAAGAAGATGAAGATGAGGAACAGGGGATCCAGAAGCCTCTCCCAGCCTTAAATCAGAGGATTTGGGACTGCAGCGGGACAGGGCTGGACTGAGAGTTGAATAAAGTAATGATTGGATAGACAGTATAATAAAAACCATGGAAATTTGAGTTTGGGCACACACGTTGATGTATTGCTGGGTGAGCCTGGGAAAGCTACTGTTCACTCTCCTACTAAAATTGGCTTAGAGTCTTTTTTCACAGACCTTCACAGGCATCACCTAGAAGGACACAATAACATATCATTGTAGTCAAAGAAATAAAAAACCTAGAAACCTTGGAGAAGGTCCAAAGAAGGCACGCCATGTGAAGATGATGATGGTGAAGAAGGAAGTGGTCTTAAGACCTCTGACTCAGTTCCAGGGAGGCATGCAAAGGAACAGACATGAGGGAGCTTCTGGGGGTGGGCAATTCTCAGGTTGGATGTATTCATTAGATATGATAATTAATTCATGTTATAAATTTATAGGAGCCTTATACTGTATCTTGCACTTATGTATATAGTGTACCTGAAAGTCCTTTAATTAAAGCCCTGCTCTCTATTTTATCTATACTAATATCTTCTGGAAAGTTCTTTTCTTCCATTTTAGGCATCAAAACAAACGACTGGTGAGCCAAAAACGAGAGGTGTCAATGTGGACCCTGTGTCCCCAACAGAGAGGACCTGACAGGGAATGTAGTGCTTCAAGGCAGTCTTGACTTCAGTGACCACAAGATGGTTGAATTTGAGATCCTCAGGGCAGTGAGGAAGGCACACAGCACGTTTGTTGCCCTAGATTTCAGGAGTGCAGACTTTGGCCTTTTCAAGGACCTGCTCGGTAGAATCCCGTGGGGCAGAGCTCTGAAGGGCAGAGAGGCACAAGAATGCTGGTTGGTGTTCAAGAATCACCTTCTCTACCTCAGGAGTGATGCCTCTCCATAAGGACGAAAATGGGCAAAAGTGCCAGGAGGCCTCCATGGATGGATAACGAGCTGCTGAGCAAACTCAGAGCAAAAAATGAAGCTTTAAGAAAGTGGAAACAAGGACAGGTGGTCTGGAAGGAATACAGAGAAACTGTATGGGAAGCTGGGAATGAAGTTAGGGAAGCCAAAGCCCACTTAGAACTGAGTCTGGCCAGGGATATTAAGAATAATAGAAAGTGTGTCTATAGGTATGTTGCAAATAAAAGAAAAACTAGAGATGATGTGTACCCTCTCTAGAAAGAAACAGAAGACGTGGTTACACTCATGTTATAGTTTCAAAATCTTTCATGGAATTTTTTCTCTCCATTACCAACACAGCAGTTTGGGAGTTGAAGAGCCAGGACAAGATACCTTGCTGGAGCCCAACCCCCCACAACATGCTCCCAGAACCAGCTAAGAAAAGGATGGCTGATAGCTTTGCATTCCAACTTGATGGCTAGGGGAGCTGATGAGGGGAGGTAGAGAGGTTGTTCATGGAGCTGGCCACACTTCTTTCCTTGGTCCTCATGGGTGCCAGCTGTCATTTGCTGGGCTGGTGGAAACACTGGCTTACCCCCAACTGCCGGCACCCTGTGCCATTCTTTGGAGGGAACAGTCACCACTGCCTGGATTCACTGCAGACTCCTCAAGGGGCCAACACCATNATACCTTGCTGGAGCCCAACCCCCCACAACATGCTCCCAGAACCAGCTAAGAAAAGGATGGCTGATAGCTTTGCATTCCAACTTGATGGCTAGGGGAGCTGATGAGGGGAGGTAGAGAGGTTGTTCATGGAGCTGGCCACACTTCTTTCCTTGGTCCTCATGGGTGCCAGCTGTCATTTGCTGGGCTGGTGGAAACACTGGCTTACCCCCAACTGCCGGCACCCTGTGCCATTCTTTGGAGGGAACAGTCACCACTGCCTGGATTCACTGCAGACTCCTCAAGGGGCCAACACCATCTTCAGAGGAGTTGCTGCCCCTTCACCCCCCACCCTCCCCCTGCAACGTTTTTCTGGACAAACGATGGTAGGAGAGGGTCCTTGCACTTACCCCCAACTGCCGGCACCCTGTGCCATTCTTTGGAGGGAACAGTCACCACTGCCTGGATTCACTGCAGACTCCTCAAGGGGCCAACACCATCTTCAGAGGAGTTGCTGCCCCTTCACCCCCCACCCTCCCCCTGCAACGTTTTTCTGGACAAACGATGGTAGGAGAGGGTCCTTGCACTGCCCATGGGCAAGGTTTCATCCTATCCATGTAGCAAACATTTCCACCTGAGTTTCGGAGCCAGCACCTCTCCCTGCTCACTGTCTTTGCCTCGCTGGTGCCTGGGAGTAAGTCACTGCAGCCACCGCCTCTCAAGACATGGCATCACCTCCAGCTCTGCACTGAAGGGACAAAGATAGGAATTGATCTGTTTGAAAATTTGGTTACAGTGTTGCTGTTTGTTCTGTTCTGGGTTTGGTTACATATATATATTTGTAGTAAAGAACTGTTATCCTCTACTACACATTTTCTGATTAAAGTCTATTAATTTCAAAAGTTGTGATTTTTGGGAAGACGCCCCCTTCCACGTCCAGATAGACATCTTAGTTTCTTTTAAACTGAGACACCTGGACAAGGAGAAGGCTGAGGTTCTCAATGACTTCCACAGAAGTCAGGAAAAGCAAATGCAGGGACTGGGAGAATGAAGACCCTAAGCCACTGTAGGAGAGGATCAGGCTTGAGGTCATCTAAGGAACCCAAATGTGCACAAGGCCATGGGACCTGATGAGGTTCATCTGCAGGTCCTGTGCGAGCTGGTGAGCAAAGCTGCTAAGCCACTGTTCATCATTTTTGAAAAATCATGGCAGTCAGTTGAGATCCCAGTAACCAGAAAAAGTGAAACATAACGTCTATTTTTAAAAAGGAGAAAGAAGAAGACCCAGGGAAGAACAGACCAGTCAGTGTTATCTATGCACTAGGCAAGACCATGGAGCAGATTCTCCTGGAAACTGTGCTAAGGCACATGGTAAACAAAGAGGTGATTGGTAACAGTCAACACAGCTTTACAAAGGGCAAATCATACCTGACAAATTTCATTACCTTTTATGATGGGGCTGCAGCACTGCTGGACAGGGGCAGAGCCACTGGCATCATCTACCTGGACTCAGGAAAGTATTTGACACTGTCTCACATGATATCCTTGTCTCCAAATTGGAGAGACATGGATTTGATGGATGGACCACTTGGTCAATAGAGAACAGGTGGGTTGGCTGCACTTAAAGAGCTGTGATGAATGGTGGCCTCAGGGGTCTGTACTGCTGTTCAACACCTGCATCGGTGACATGGACAGTGGGACTGAGGGCACCCTCAACAAGTTTGCTGATGACACCAAGCTGTGTGGTGCAGTCACACAGTGGAGGGAAGAGATGCCATCCAGAGGGACTTTGACATGCTTGAGAGGTGGGCCAATGGAAACCTCATGAAGTTCAACAAAGTGAAGTCCAAGGTCCTACACTTGGGTCCCAGCAATGCCAGCCACATCTACAGGGTGGGCAGAGAACTGATTGAGAGCAGCCCTGTGGAGAAGGACTTGGGGGTGATGGTTGATGAAAAACTCAACATGAGCCAACAATATGCACTCGCAGCTCAGAACAACAGTGGAATCCCAGGCTGCACCAAAAGGAGCATGGTCAGGCAGGTCGAGGGAGGGAATTCTCCCCTCTACTCTGCTCTTGTTAGACACACTTGGATTGCATGCAGTTCTAGTGCCCCCAACAGAAGGACATGGAAATGTCAGAGCAAGTCCAGAGGAAGGTCATGAAGTTAATAAGAGGACTGAACACCTCTCCTATGAAGACAGGTTGAGAAAGTTGGGACTGTTCAGCCTGAAGAAGGTTGGATGGAGAACTCAAAGCCACCATACAGTATCTGAAGGGGGCCTACAGGGAAGCTGGAGCGGGACCCTTTGTCTGGAACTGTAGTGACAGGACAAGGAATAATGGGTACAAACTGAAAGAGGGGAAATCGAGGTTAGATATTAGGAAGAAGTTCTTTACTGTGAGGGTGGTGAGATACTGGAGCAAGTTGCCNAGCCCTGTGGAGAAGGACTTGGGGGTGATGGTTGATGAAAAACTCAACATGAGCCAACAATATGCACTCGCAGCTCAGAACAACAGTGGAATCCCAGGCTGCACCAAAAGGAGCATGGTCAGGCAGGTCGAGGGAGGGAATTCTCCCCTCTACTCTGCTCTTGTTAGACACACTTGGATTGCATGCAGTTCTAGTGCCCCCAACAGAAGGACATGGAAATGTCAGAGCAAGTCCAGAGGAAGGTCATGAAGTTAATAAGAGGACTGAACACCTCTCCTATGAAGACAGGTTGAGAAAGTTGGGGCTGTTCAGCCTGAAGAAGGTTGGATGGAGAACTCAAAGCCACCATACAGTATCTGAAGGGGGCCTACAGGGAAGCTGGAGCGGGACCCTTTGTCTGGAACTGTAGTGACAGGACAAGGAATAATGGGTACAAACTGAAAGAGGGGAAATCGAGGTTAGATATTAGGAAGAAGTTCTTTACTGTGAGGGTGGTGAGATACTGGAGCAAGTTGCCTATAGAGGCTGTGGATGCCTCAACCCTGTTGGTGTTCAAGGCCACGTTGGACAAGGCTTTGGGCAACCTGGTCTAGGGGGTGGTGTCCCTGCCCATGGCAGGGGAAGTTGAGACTAGGTGACATTTAAAGTCCCTTCCAACTCAGGCCATTCTGTGATTACAAAAAAAAAAAAAAGCTAACAAACATGAGACACATAAATGAATCTTTGGCAAATGTAAGGCTCATAAGTACCAGTTTATTGCTGCTTGTGCTGAGCCATGCACATTTCTGGTGTGACACTGGAGGATTAAATGATTGCAAAGGGACAATGGTTTCTCTCTTTCAACGATTGAAGAAAATTGCAATTTCAAATAGAAAGTAAAACCTCCAAACTCTAAAGAGATAAAGAGCCTTTATGGGCCATCCACTCTATAAATCATGACTGAAGGGAAAGGTAAATAGAAATGTGTAATCCCAGAAGAGTGGCAGACAGAAATAACATTTGGAATTAAACTACAAACTTTTCAGATGCATGGAGTCAAAGGGGAAATCTTAGATAACATCAAGGGTAGGAAGACAGCCTTTTATACTGCACATGGAAATGTAAGATTTCAGCACATGGAAATATAAGATTTCTCTGCCTAAACAAACAATGACATTTAGATTTGTCTATCTCAGATAAGGAAGACAAATGCACAAATTTGCAGCAAATGTGTATTGCATCTCTGGTGATCATACAGTTCATGATACTGATCCTTCAAAGGTATATATGCAATTTTTAAGCAGCATCTTGTGAACAGTCCCATTAATCTCACTGTAATTATTTTTATTATAATATTAAGCAAGGCTATAAGTCTTTTGGAACTCTTTATCATTAATTTATGAAGAAGTAAATGGCCAGTATGGAGGAACTAGCTTTTTATTTTCTGTATTCCTAATTACTTTTTTTTGGTCGAAGTTCCAATCAGACCAAAACTTCACCCCCAAAACTCAGATATGAACTGTCTGATGGCTACCAAATCATGACTCTGCCCAGAGGAATGGACAGGTCTTGTGCCATATGAGACGGTGGAAGACCCTGGTGTGAAGCACATCTGCACCATGGTTAAGGGCTCCCGGTTTTTCACTCAGAGACATTAGAAAACCTCTAACTAGCTCCAGACAGATCATAAGATATTTTCCTGTATCACTGAAATCCAAACATTCAGCAGAGGTTTTGTTATGTTTGCTGCCCTTGCATGATCCTCTATCAGTTCCCCTGTCTGAGTGACACACATTTCAGGAAGGAGAATTTCCTCCCATCTGAGGATGTTGCAGTTTGGGGTATTAAAGAAATTCTCTCTCCCTGCCACCACAGAATTCGGGAGCTAATGCCCAACCCTCATGCCACTAGATAACAAGAGGAGTAGCCAACTGCTTTGAATTCCAACCTGATTGCCTGACCAGGGAGGGAGAAGTTTCTCGGAGGGTAGGGGAACATCAGTTTTTAGCTTTAGCCAGCTACGGCGAGTGAAAAACCCATCATTTGCTGGACTCATGAAGGTGTTTGGAGGGAGCTGAATTGCCCTGGTTTTGGCCACCCACGACCCCAGCTCAGCTCTGGTGCTCTGTGCTGCTCGTTGGAGGAAAGCTGTGGCCATGGTCCTGGATCCTTGCTACAGATCCCTTTTCCTGAGCCAGCTTCCTGTCTGCAGAGGAGTGAGCACCACCACGGCCAGCCTCTGTCCCTAGTCTCTCGTCGCTGACTGGAGGACAAAAGAGAAGACTCTCCATTTCCTGCCAGAGGGTTCCACCCCATCCTCTACTGTGGCCTCCATCTCTCCACGTGAGTCATTCAGAGGAGTCAGCGATTCACAGCCTGCCTTTCATCTTTATCTTACCAGAGAAACTGTGGGTCACTTTGCTGTCAGCCAAGGCACGGCAGCGATCCCTGCTGTCCGTAAATATAATTGCACCAAAAGGGAACAGAGACAAAAAACTCAGTTTCATTTAAAGGGTTCTTTTCTTTTTTTATTTTAGGGGTACAGGATAGTTCTTTGTTTTATCTCAGTTTTGGTTATATATATTTGTAGTTAAGAACTGTTATCCATCATTCACATACATTTCTTCTGATTAAAATTCATAAATTTCAAAGCTGTGGTGATTTGGGGGGGGAAGCATTCTTTTCTGGTCCATATAAATATCTTAGTTGTCTTCTAAACTAGGACAGAGGAATTTAAGAGAGACATAAAAGACAAAACATGTGTAAGAGATATCACAGGTGTCCAAACCACCATTGCTTATTTTTAGAAAATACTACTACTGACATGGACATGATAGTCACCCTTTCAAAGAGTTTGGGACTTTCAGTTTCTTTCTTTGTGCTGGGATCTGTGTTTGCTGCATGAGAACTTCAGCAAGCCAAGATGTGTCCAAAGGGCATAAAACAAGGCCCAGAGGACTGAAATATGATTCGGAAAGAGATATGCACATGGAATGAAAAGCTGATGCATTTGCTGAGTGTGTTCCATGGCTTATAACTGGCATAACCATTGTTCTCGTCTTTGCTCAGGTCTCAAGCTGGTTTTGCAAATCAAATGTTCAAGGAAACAAAAGGGCCACAGAGACAGCTGATGATAGGAGATTATCTCTTTAAGAGACAGTAAAGTGTTGGAGATACTGTGTCAAATGAGTGGTGCAGAAGACTTCAACAGGAGGGTTATGTTTTAGCTATGGAACATGAAGCCATGGGTAAATGGGCTGCATAGCTGCAGGGAGTGGTCCATGAACAGCCAGTCTGTAACAGCAGTAATCTGGCTGTTTATCTCTGATAGAACACCTCTCACCCTGGAGAAGACATTAAGGGATTGGAGTCCCTGACATGTTTCATCCCTTTTGTTGCTGTTCCAGCTGTGTAAAGCAGCACACACACACTCACATTAGACAAGGCATTTTGATGTCTTGTTTCAGCCCCTGGAACAGCAACAAAGCAGATCTTACTTGATCTCTTACTGGTAAACCTGATCAATGATTTCTGAAATCACAGACTAACTACGTTTTGTAAGCAAACAACAATTCTCATCTCATGGAGTAGCAGCATATCCAGAGCCTGATCCCTGTGGCTGTTGTGATGGCCTTGACTCACAAAAACCTCAGTCCACCATCAACAGGGATATCCGTCATCGCCTGACCTTTGCATGCTGGTCTCCAAGTAGGCTAGACTATACTGTCTTACTTTCCTCTTCTGCCACAATGGCAGTGCTGCTTCTTCCAGCTGTTAAAACCTTCCCTCCAGCATGATCTTCTTGCCAGGCATTTCCCTTATGAGATGTGGCTGAGTCATCCAGGGGTCAACTGCTCTGACATATTACTGGAAATCTGACAAGGTAGGGGAGCTCACAGCAGCTCCTCCCAGAGCTTTTCAGGCCGGCTGCACTCACCAGAGGCCGATCACTAGCTGCCTGCAGGATGAAGCAGGAGGATTGTGTTGGCAATTTGGCACTCAGCACTGAACATATTGGTTTCCCAGTTGCAGGCTGTTTCCTGGAAACCAAATAATCTCTGTGGCCAGCAGCATCTCCTATTATTCTTATAAGAATTTAACTCAATTGAAACTGGCCACAGATGCAACTCAATTAATTGGACTCCTTGGTAGATTTGCTGCTCTGATATAAGCAACAAGGCTGGCTTGGGACAGCAGCGCTTAGCAGGGCCAGACTTGCCTTCCAAGAGGAAAGTGCAGAGAGGATGTATGTGTTGAATGACAGCAAGAGCTACACATAGTGCTGAAGTCTAGAAGGCATGAATGGTGTGTGCTCATCCAACTCACTCACAGAAGACCTCCAGCCTCTGGAGAATGACTGAGGGAAAACATGAGAAGTCTTGGAAACGGGCTGTTCCAGAACATTGCTGGAGGAAGGTACCAGTGTTTTCTGGGCAATGCAGGTTTTTCAGCAAGTAAAAGGCTCTTTTTGTGCTCATAGAATAGCATTTGCAAGGTTTGCCTTGCATCCTTATGGCCCTTATGAATGCACAGCTCTGCTGAATGGTGAGGCTGCTGCCTCAGGACTGTTGCTCTCTAGATGCATGGGGCAGAGAGGGGTTGGGATTTCCAGTTTGGACACAACTGTGTCTCCAGCTTTTTAATGCTGTTTTGTCACACTTTTACACCACCACTCATTTCTCAACTCCTAATCAAGTCCACTGAAACATCCTGAACATTTCCTCTGGGTGACAGCCTTCCTTGAAACTCTTTGCTGAGTACTCATCCATTTCACCTTTTTTTCTTCATTTTTTTCTCTAAACCTGCCAATAGAGCTGGTATAGAGTCTAGCACATTTCCAGAGCAGCACTAGAATGCAACTGCCAGTGCTGTCTTACCCACAGAGTGCTTTAGAACTAAAGTCTGCCAGACCAGGAGGGGCAAAATTCTTGTAATAGAAAGTCTTTGGCAGCAGAGTGGTATGTTGAAGATAAGATAGTTTTGCTGAGGATGATTAGTTATGCTCAGATATGCCACAGACACTTTGTAGGTAGGGATAGAGACATGCACACAAACCTGTAATCTGTGTATATACTTTGCATAATTCTTCCTTAAGGTGATCCCTGGACCAATCACAGTTTTTCTAGAGCTGTCTATGAATGTCTGTGATCCACTCAATCCTATTCCTGCAGTCCAGATAGAATTTCTGGCATATTCCTGATTTCTGCAAATTGCTTCTTTTAGGTTGTTGTAGTTTGGGA
>VWZD01009950.1:0-26467 GCA_013396695.1 Sakesphorus luctuosus
AGAGACAAGGCAGATGTGTTTAATGTTTTCTTTGCCTTTGTCCTCAATATGGATGAGAGACCAAGGGGGTCTCAGTGCCCTGAGCTGAAGGACTGTGACTGCGAGAGTGATCAACTCCCAGTCGACCCTGAAATTGTGGGGGATGTGCCACTCTAACTAGAACACTACAAATCTATGGGGCCTGATGATATTCACCCCAGAATCCTTGAAGAGTTGGCTGATGTCATCCCAAAACCTTTCTTGATGGTTTTTGAGAGGTCTTCGGAATTCAGAGAGGTTCCATCTGACTGGAAGGTGGTGAAGGTTGTTTGCAATTTTAAGAAGGGCAAGAAGCAGCAGCCGGGAGACTAGAGGCCTGTCAGTCTCACTTCAGTCCCTGATGAAGTTATGGAGAAGGTTATTCTGGGAGGTATTGAAAAGCGCCTGAAAGACAACACTGCCTGGTCACAGCCAGCACAGCTTCATGAGAAGAAAGTCCTGCTTATCCAACCTGATTTCCATTCATGGCAATGTAACTCACCTAGTTGATCAAGGGAAGCCAATTCATGTAATCTTTCTGGATTTCAGGACTGGAAAGAATACTAAGCAAGTTTACAGATGTCACAAAACTGGGAGGAGCTGTTGACTCCCTTGAAGGTAGGGAGGCCCTGCAGAAAGATCTTGACAAATTAGAGGACTGGGCAATCACCCACTATATGAGGTTCAATAAGGATAAGCAATGGATTCTGCATCTGGGATGGGGCAACCCTGGCTATTCATGCATACAGAGACTGGGGAATGAGATTCTGGAAAGCAGTGCCATGGAAAAGGACCTGGGGATCCTGGTTGATGGCAAGTTGAATCTGAGTCAGCAGTGCCCTGGCAGCCAGGAGGGCCAACCGTATGCTGGGAGGCATCAGGCAAAGCATCACCAGCCAGTCCAGGGAGGGGATTGTCCTACTCTGCTCTGCACTGGGGCAGCCTCACCTTGGATATTGTGTGCAGTTTTGGGCACTGCAATATAAGAAAGATGTTAAGCTATTAGAGAGCATTTAAGGGAGGGCAACAAAGATGGTGAAGGGTCTTGAGGGGAAGCCATATGAGGAGTAGCTGAGGTCACTTGGTCTGTTCAGCCTGGAGGAGACTGAGGCAAAGCCTTCTTGCAGTCTACAACTTCCTCAGGAGGGGAAGAGGAGTGGCAGGCACTAATCTCTGTAGTGTTCATTGATCAAAGTGGTGGTTGTAGTTCTGTTGAAGTGAAGGTCCCAGTCTGAAATCTCTCGAGGTGGTGATGGAAGCCCTAGGTGTAAGGAAAGTCCCGTGTAGTCAGGTTAGAAAACCCAGTGACGAGGGAAGTCCAAGTGTGGTGTTTTTATTGGGCTTAGGCTAAGTGGGAATGCCCCCAGTACCTCCTCAGGAGCAGGGAATTCTACACTGGATGATGTCATAATACTGTATCACAAGACATTTGGGTAGTCATTGACATCTAAGATGTTACAGCTGTCTTTTAGATCACAGGTGGATTCATTATGGCCCATCAGCAGAGATTAATATCTTCAGGCTATGTCTGTGTCTGGTGGGTTCACCCTGGCTGAACCCCAGGTGCCCACCCAGCCACTCTATCACTCTCCTTTCCAGGCGAACAGGAGAGAGAGTAAGATGGAAGGGAAAAAAAAAACAACACAAATCGTGGGTTGCAATAAGGCAGTTTATATTTATGCAAAAAGGGAAAAAAAAGCAAAAGCAACACGCACAAAGCAGAAGCTGGCAGTTTATCTCTACTTCCCATAAGCAGCGATAGTCAGCCACTCCTGTGAGAAGAAGGGGTCCAGCATGCGTAACAGTTGTCAGGTGACAGCCATCAGAGACAATGAATGTCTCCGTTCCTGCTCCTTGCCTCAGCTTTTGTAGCTGGGTTGACATCACATGGTATGGAATATCCCCTTGGTCAGTGTGGGTCAGCTGGTCCACTTGTGTCCTCACCCAGGATCTCACCTTCAGTTGAAGAAGGAATGTTACAGTGCTGCGCTCAGCAGGAGGCAAAACATGGGTGTTTTATCAACAGTCCACTAGCTACCAATGCAGAGCACAGCACTGTGACTGGCTACTATGGGAAAATAAATTCCGGGTCAGCCATATCCACTACAGTGTCAATTCTCCTGGTGCTTCCCCAGAGGGAAATTATCACAACTAAGTCATTTGTGTAAGGACAAAGAAACACAACCACACCTAGCAGGATTGTCTCTCTCCTCACCGTGTTTAACATCCAGCTTGTAGCATGAGGTGTTGTGTGTACACACCCTCTGCACCTGGATGGCCACTCTGCACGTTGGACTGATTAAGCACAGGACTGATTGAGCCATCAGCACCAAGAGTCCAGTCTTTTACAGCACCTGGACTGTCACTGCAAGTGGTAGAACATTTGAGTCATCAGTCACTAGAAGTTCAGTCTCTTTAAAGAAGGGAAAACACCAAAAAGCCAAAAAGGCATATTTGGAGAAAAGGGAAGAAAAAAGGTGGATACCAGAATTTTTGTCTAACCCTAGACATATGCCCTTTTGGGGGTTTTCCTATGGAACATTAAAGTGAAACAGATATAGTTTTGTTTAAAGTTTGTTTACAGATAAAGAAATGCAGGATGACTTGCACTGTTGTTTGGGGAGGAGGGAGTGTGGAACAGTATGGGGAGGATAATTAAAAATCTTCCACGAAGAACAAAGTCAAAGATTGATGATTTCTTTGAACAGCTACTATCTTATTAAAGTAACTAGTAGAATCTCTGAATACAAAGAAGAAAAAAAGGAGGAAAGAAGTACATTTTTAAATAAACATTGAGAAATTGAAATTAAGTTTGCTGAGTTAAAAATTTTTCTTCTTGATCTTTTAATATGCTGTTATGTAATTTTAAAACTCATGAAAAACATACCTTACTTTGGCTATTTTGAGTTGTTCTTAATAGCAAACTTCAAGTTCCTAATCTCAAAACAACTTCTTTCCTCTACTCCAGACTCATTCTGTGTCCGTTTTTTTATCAAGTGTTATGAAGTAATAAGTGTTCACATAAAATCTACCTCAACTCATTCACCAATAATGTTTCTCTTCTAGGGCGTTTGAATTTAGAAAGAAACTACAGGGTTTACCAGTGGAGAGGTTTGCCATAGTGACCTCTAAACTTCTTTCACAATAGTTAACATATATTTAAAGTAGTCGTTTCATTAATTACAATATTTGCCAAGGAGATAAAGCTTGTAAAAGTATAACTAACTATTGTCACTTATTCCTGTCACTTGTTATGAGAGGGAACCAGCAATCTATCATTAGACATTACAACCACCATTTATCGTAAAATTAGGCAATGTGAATCCTCCTGAGTATACAAGACCCAAAAGATTATAAAAAAGTCTTGGTTTGTTCATTTTAGCTCAAATGAAAAAAAAAACCTGTGGCCTGGCTACAATCAATACAGATATATAAAATGAATAACTAATATAAATATTAAGAACTCAAAAAAAATGGTATATTTTCATCATAAATGGATATAAACATATACCATTATGCAAAGATTATATTATCCCTTTCTTCAAAGACACATCATTCCTTAAAGCATGAACTCTATTTCCGTCTTTATCATATGCTGTATATTCTGCTGATGAGCAGTTAAAGGAGGTAATTACACTGTTTCTGAAATAGAAAAAAACCAACAAAACTTTACATATATAATAGCTAAGAAGTTACTGAGAAAAAGCACCATGCAAAATACAGCTTGTAGTGGAGCAGTGAGTGATCTCACTACTGTAAATGAGCATCCTGCTGAGTGTCAGTGAACACCCTTTGCATTCCATTCTTGGAACTCATTTGCAGTAACAGCCATGCAAGATCATTTAGAAAGACAATGCTGCTTACAATATATTTTTTCAGGACTTACTTTAAACAAGACAGATGATGTCTTGTGTAGTAATTGAAAACAGAATCGGTTTTCTGACTAAATCTGACATTTTCACTCCTTTACATATCAACTGGAATACTGCAATCAAATATTAGAGCAAATGTATCCATAGACCTAAGCTGAACAATCACAAAATATCAAATCATATGGCATGCATTACATCAAAAAAAAGGACTAGACCTTAGAACTAGAAACACATTCAAAAATGACAGAAAACAAATTTCCTCTGCATTTTTGTCTGATTTCAATGATCACTCCTTTGCACATACACTACCCTGGTTACTTTGTATCTGTCACTGACACTGAGAGACAAGTCATCCTTTCAAGGAGCTTCTGATGCTCTGAGAAATGTAAAGGCTACAACTATAGCAGTGGCCTTTTCCCCAGCATTCGTTGTTTTGAATAGTGGAATTGAATGCAGTCCAGGATGCTGGATCTTTTCTCATAGCACATTTCACCCACACTTAACTTGGAAAACTCTCTTATTTTCCACAACATGCTGGCTGCTGAACATAAAATACAGACATTTCAGATATTCTATAACAAACACACTGGAAATTAAGGCAGCTGCATAGAAAGCATAACATTCTTTCTATCAGCTGAAAAGAAGCTTATGGAGAGCTGAAAACATGTCCTTCAGGACAGACTGTTCAGCGTGGAGGAACAGCTTATCATCCATCAAATGTTCACTACGAGGGAGGAAATACAAAATACATATGGTTCTCAAGGAATTCACACATGAAACTCAGACAGCAAACAACAATCACACACTTCATATCTTAAAGACCGACAAAGCAAAGAGAAACATTTCCATGAAAGAAGTGCTATGTCCACATGTGCCATCTGTCAACATCTGCTGCTGAATCACAAAGAGGTCCAGTGGTCTGCAAATTGAACATTTTTGGTTTTCAACACATTGAACCACTTTTAAGAGTAAGTTAGCACCCCTTTTATGATGAGATCGGTCTAAATGGATAGTTTCCCACTGTTTTATGAAAAGTGAGCAAATTAAGAGAGAAAAAAAGTCTTGACATCAGCTATACTGCAATGATCTAATATACTTCAGCTTGATGAGACCATTACCACTAGACCTTTCTCATAATGAAAATACATACAAATGATGTAATCGCTATCATGCAGACACTGAGGTACAGCAACATACAAACAACTTAGCTCTGCAATTCCTTAGCAATCAATGTGGACACAATGAGTTCTTAAAAAAGTTATGCACCCTATAAGACAATGTCTGAGTGTCTTGGGTTGAGCTGGCATAATGCCAACTGCCCAATACAGAGTCAGAGTCTCCCTCCCCCACCCCCGCCCTCCCGATGCTCTGCCGAGAAAAGGGAGAAAGGGAAAAATAAACTCAAACTAGGTTTAAACTTAAACTAATTATATATATTTATACAGAAAAGAGAAAATTAAGAAAAAATTACAATATAACACACACTTACACAAGTTAGATCTAACAACAATTTTTTACCTCCCACTAAAACCAGATTTCATTACTCTAGATTTGTAAAATACCCTAAAAGGCACCCAGCAAGGCAAAAGAGAGAACATAACAATAAAATGTTTCCACTTGCCTGAAACTAAAACAAAATACGATGTAGCGGCGACAAGAGCAAGGCCCAGGACAGCAGGGCAGCAGCAGCACATCCTGCCTTCACTGCAGACATGATGGCATCTGAGAAACTCCTCCTACCTATCTCAGGTTTGCGTCATCTGGTATGAAATATTTCTTTGGTTGCTTAAGTCAGGTGATACCTGTGTTCTCCTAATCTACGTGGATTCTCTGAGCCTGCTAATTTCAGGCCTAGCTGAAACTACCAAACTGAGCTATTCACAATCAGTTTTGAATGTATCCTCTAAACACTACTGTCTGGTAGGGAAATACACTAATTTCAGGTGGGGGTTTATTAGAAATAGGACATTAAATGACACATTGAAAACCATTTAACAATCTCAGACATGATGGAAAATTGAACTTAAAGACTTCAAACTGCAGGCTCTATAAGATAAATGAAAGACAATCTTTTCTGTTTAATATTAATACTTCCTGTATGCTTGGGGAAGTGATAACAAAGAATGAACAGTTATGCAAGCATCAGGAATCAAAAACATCCATAGAAATAAATGGGAAAAGTTTTATGTCCAGAAGACAGTGCTGTTGCTGCTACAGATAATGATAATGCAGCTGATCCTGACACTGCTGAGTGGGACGTAACGTCAGTTCTGGATGAGGAGTCACACTGAAGCAAAAATTCTGATCATGAATCCCATGATACCATATCAGCATTTAACAGCCCTGACTTTCATGCCTAGGAGACAACTGACTAAAATGCCAAGCAAAAAGCATCAGTGAAATCATTGTCAACTTTATTTAATATGTTTTAAGAAAAAGGACTAATTAACTACTGATCAACTACAGAAAGACACAGAGGGGTGAATCTAATCTTTAGGGGAAGACTAATATCCTGCAATTAGAAAAGTTCAAATTAGAAATTTAATTTTAAGTTAAAGTTTTATTGCTCTTAAGTAGCATCTGTATTTGGCAAGTTTAATCTATCATGGTTTTTGCAGTAACACTAAAGCCATGAGTAAAAGATTGAGGTTTAGCAGTGTTGAGGCAACAGTTACTTTTCCTTATCATTTGAATAGAAAAATGATCACACCATCATTATATTCCAATAATCAAAAACTCATTTACAAGTAATTAAGAGCATCACTCCACTTGATATGAGAATGAGGAGATGCCATGAAGCCCCTAGCTTTCCTTGTAGCCATCTCTGCAATAGTAGATATTTTCCTTCTTCTTTGAGCTTTTCATATTACCGAGAGGTAAATATCTTCCATTTTTTCCTTTTGGGTCAACCTTCCATGTCTAAGGATCAGTATTATTCCTGAAATATTTTTCTCCTTTTTCTAGATTTTATCATGACTATTGTTATTTAGTTTTATGATGTCAATGCATGAGAACCCTACTCCACTGCATATGCATAACCTTGTACAAATGCACAGCAAATGTAGTCTCTTACCTGTGATTATTCAGAGATAATTCACAATTAATGATGTGCAAACAGACAAAATTCCAGCTACTTTTGTCTGTCTATGCTATTTTTTAATTTTGGTTATTATTCATTTTAACACTGTTTCATTTCAATTATTATTTCAATATTTTCAACAAAAAAAAATCTTCTTATAATTCTGATTTGATAAACTCCAGCATGAGCTCCAAAAAGTTTCCAAGAATCTAAAGCAGACCTCAAATTACACTTTTTATCTCTCTTGTCTCGAGGGAAAAAAAAACCAAACAACAAAACAAACAACGAAACCCAAAGTGGTAGTAGAGCTATCTAAAATACAAGGCATTACATTTGTTTTATACACTAGAATGAAGCAAAAGAAGGCACAAGTCTAATTTTTTTAGCAAATCCTTTGCAGTTCACCTTTAAACTAAAGGTCATCAGGTGAGAATCGGTGTGTTTGAAAGCACTTGAACTGCCTAGGGAGTTCATCTTATCTGTATTATTCATACATATTTGACGATTATAAATCACAATGGACTGAAATATCTCTGGTCTTTCACATCAGCAGGCATCCAGAGAGCACTGTCTTTTATTTACTGACCATGTTAAAAATGGCATACTTTTTTATTATTTTATAATAGTGCGCTGTCTGACCAGTTCAGAGAGATCTCTAATAATGTCTCAGTCCAACCATGGGTCTCATTATGTTGGTAGGAACTGTCATGCAACTGTGAATGTGCAATAAGTGTAGAGGTACAGCAAATGGCAGAAAAATATGAAAAGCGTTCTACTTTCAGATGCTGCACAAACCTATTTATTCCTACTACATTGAATGAACTAAAAATTGAGAAGAGAAAATGAGGCCTTTACTTCATGGCCTTCTAAATTCAAACAAAGAGAGGATTTAAGGCTATATCTTACTGCAGAAAATGAGGGATGTTCTAAAGTGCAAAATATGCACTTAGCATTTCTTATATTTCACCCATTTTTTAAGCACAGCAGCACATTGATTTCAATGGCATAGCATTGAAACCTAACTAGCAGTTTAGAAACTATACATAAGATTCACAAATTATGTGATTCTGGCCCAGATCTTCACCTTTACAGGGAGCATGATCTTGTGACTGTGCTCTGACAGAACATGTTATAACAACAGTATGATTGTATCTTGTATTTCAGTTTTATAGAAACCATAAACTTTTGTCTTTTCATTAGATTTTGTGTACAAATTTACATAAAATATGCTATAAACAATACTTGGGTTTCAAAATAAATAATTACACAGCATGACAAACAAGAAGGGAGACTTTTTGAGGATTTTGATGAATAGCAAAGTGAATTTATTAAAAGATATATCTTCCTAACCTTGGGTCTGGCCTTCCTATTTGGAAGTACAAAATTGTTGTCTACCAAATGAAACAAAAGGTGAGTCACTCATTTGCCCTCTGTCTGTGCCAAATCTCTTCTGCTTCTGACATGACATTTCTTGGAGGAAGCAACAGAGTGACGAAGAGGAAGGGGAATTGTTGAAGTGCCTTTCCCTTCATTAACATACCTGTTAACAACATACAGATCTTTCTATTGGCAGTTTCTTCCATTTCAGTTTGCTTTGGTTTACCACATAGGCATAAATTTCATCCCTATGGTGACTACTACCATAAAGTCAATGCTCACAAAAGAATCAATTATTTAAAAGCTTTTACTCACTGCCTGCATTCAAACAGGTGTTTTGCAAATTATCACTATGCAAGAACTAAAAAAAAAGTAAATTATTCAGCTCAAAATAATATGCAAGAATACTCTGAAAGAAAAGGAAAAATAGCACAGTTTCATTTCAACCAATACAAAACATTCAATTTAAAACTCAGTAGTTTGGACACATCCACAAAAGTCAAAGGAAAGAAAGGGATAAATTCAGAACTGTTCCAGAGAGCAACTCCTTTAATTAATAGCCCTGTTAATGGGAAATCCACCCAAGCTTTGTGAGACCTCTCTTCCAAATGAGAGACATAATCCTGAGCCCTCATCTGCCAGGAGAGTGTACTGACCAGCATGCACCAGCAAAGCTCTGAGGGAAGCTAAAGTGCCAGGGCCAAGCCAGCCCCCAGGCACCGATCCACTTTGCATTTGCTACGGCAGAGGCTGGAACCCAGCAATTGCTTCTGCAATGCATCTCGTCTGCAGTGCTAGAAAGCCTTTTTTTCCCTGCTTTGCTCCATGAATATTTAGGTACCCCAGGCAAACTGGAGCAACTTTCCCCAGAGAGGTCTTGGTCCCAGCATCTCCCTTGAAACACACAATGTGTTTGGACCAGGGTCTTATGCCACTCAGGAGACAAGCCCAGCCACCATACTATTAGGTGTTCAAGTGTGGAGCTCCTGAAATCCCTCCCGTGAGAGCAGTGGCACTTGCTATAATGTATTTAAATATTAATTGAGCAAGAGAATGTGAATGACTCTTTAAGCTTGATAGAAGCTAAGGTGTTCTCCTGGGACATGGGAGCCACGATTTCAGATATCCTTAGGCAGAGTAATGAATTGAACTCCAGGCTCCCACAACTGCATCTTCCTTTTTTCCTACTTCTGAACCTAGCTTGAATCAATCCAGCACCACTGATGGCCATGGATAGCTAAATAACCGCATTGCCATTGCTCAGTGAATTTATTTTTCACTGAGAAATCTTTGCCCCACTTACAACCCACCCTGCTTTTGCCTGCCTGGAGAGACAAAGGTAGCACCTCACCAATCCTATGGGTATGTGTGCATCTTCATTTTTGAAATATTAGCACTATTTTGCCGGAGTTAGAAGTGTAGTTTCACTTTACTTTCTCAGGGGGAGCAATCAGTGAACCGGGACTGGTCATGATGATTTATTTTAAGAGTGGGAATTTTACATTGCCACACCGATAATGCCATTTATATAGTATATGAGATTGCAAGGGTATGTCTAAAGGTAAGGTGAAAGCTTGACAGATCTGGGGAATGAACTGGGGAATGTTCCAAAGTCCTTTAATGCCCCTTGAAGGGAAAGTCAATACAGGAATATCTTTATGGTAGAAGTTATGTGGGCAGAAACTGTAAGCCCATTCATGTCCCTAATTGCTCCACATCTGAAGGAGACTGCTCCACATCTGTTATTCCACCAAAAGAGTGGAATATATTATGAATTTGCCTGCACCTATCATGTTAAAGGAAGGTTTTGCTGAATAAAAAATGATTTTTTTGCCAAACTCTGCATCCTTTTGGAAACTAACTGGGGCCAACACAGATGTGTTGAGCAGCACAAATCGCTCTTTGAGCATAATGGTTCCAGAAAAAGCATCATTTTTCTACTGCTGGCAAGGAGTTGCAAGCTCATTTATATTGTTTTCTGAGAAGGAAGAGAGGACACTAACTCCAAATGTCTCAGTGCATTTGCTATTTTAATGCAATTAAATGACTAAATGTCATATGCAACTGCATTAACTGTGAGAGCTTTGCAATAAAGCATGGTAAAAAAATACACAAGCAGTACGAGGTTAAGTGAATTGGCAATGAGATCTATGGTCTGAGTTACACATCCAACAGAAAGTAGCAAGGAGGGCTTATATGAAATTATGTAATCTTCAAAAAAAAAAACCCCAAACCCTAATAGTCCTTACCAGCACACTTTTGGCTCTCTTACTGCTCCCAGAGAAATTGAATGAAGTCAGGACAAGTTAAGTATTTTGCACTATAGAGAGTCTTCTGTGGTGAATAACAAGCACTGCAGCTTGGCAGGTTGGGGCAACCTGACTTGTCTTTGTCTTTTCTCTCTTTGATCTTTACATCAAGAGACTAATTTGTTTTCTACCATTATTAACTGATCATGCATAATAGCACATAAAGAGATAAAATGCTAAATATTTTAGCTGGGTTTTCCGGCTTCTTAGTCTTAGTAACACAGATTAAAGCATGAATTTCCCTTGTAAGAAGAATTGTACAAATAGTAAATAATTTTTATGCCTAGACATTAAAAAAAAATAATTTGGGACCTCTCAAAGCAAAACAAAGAAACATAAACAAACAGGCTATGTATGTGTGTGTGTGTGTGTGTGTGTGTGTGTGTGTGTGTGTGTCCATTTTAGCCTTCACTGAGAAAGACATACCTTTCAGATTTACATTATTTTATTTTGGAGTCCTTATTAAGGCATAAATATTGTCAACTTTGTAATCAATTATTTGAAATATGTCAGAGCAAAATATTTTAATATTGTTTACCTTTGGCCTCTTTTTAAAATTTGAACTAAGTGAAAGCAGCCAAAATTATGTGTTTCATTTTGTGCTAAATACTTTGTCAGCAGATAATTAAATTAAGAACAGCCAATATCATTCCTATTAGTATTTTTGTGTTCTTCTGTCTCAGTTCATAGTGAAGTGATGTTGCTATACAGTATTTATCCTCCAAAACTCACATATTCAGAGATATTTAGAATATTACAAATACAGTAAATAGTAATTATAAAAACCCTATAATATTCATCCCTATTCTGGAGTCAAGAGGCAGAGATAAGAGATCTGCAGCAAATATTAACAAGCGACCACAGTCTTGCATTCTGGAACAAGTTTAGAAAAACAAAGTTTATGACACATTCTATACACAAACATTTGCATTAGAGACAAAAAATCATGTTCATGTCACACCACTACATTCTAATGTAGTACCCGGTCCCCTCAAAACCTATTGTTATGCCTAAGGTACAGGCATAATGTGGGCTGCCTGAATTTCAAAAGTGGAATGTCAGATCCTACAAATGAATTAATTGTCAGGTCTATGCCGTTTTTAATGCATTGTTCAACAGGTATTAATCTACCTGCTGATCACCCAGAAGGAAGCTGCCATTCCACACAGGAAATGATTAGCCTGTCACAGAAGCACATATTGGAAGGCCATCTCTTGACTTTTACTGAACAACTCTCCTGACAGAAAGGGTTAACAAGCAAAAATCAATGGGATTCAAAGACATCTGTTTGAAATAAATGAGCTGCATCCTTCTCTTGTGAAAGATTTTGTATTATGGCAATCCTAAACAAATACCACTGCTGCTTTCTTATTAGCCAACAGTCTCTGTTACTAGCACAGTTGGCAGAAGTAAAAGGATTTTACTGAACATCATATTTGCACAGTTACCAATAATTTCATACACAGGACAAAAAATTGAAACAGTGCAATGGGTATGTCTGAATGGAGGAAGAGACAAGAAAGCAAGAAAAGTAGAAGGGGTGACAGGGGCTGTTTAAAAGGCAAAAAACACAGTTTCAAGGAAAAATCTGCAGAGGTCTATGTGTACACATAGGCATTGACTATGCAGCTCTTCAAAAGCCTCTGAGATCTAAAAGAAACGTATTTGGGTAATACTATCTTCTTATTATATCTGAACAGCATTTGCACGTGCAATGCATAGAGAATATACACCAGCAACAAGAGAGTTTATATTTAACACAGTTTTCAAAGTATCTAATATTTTGTCAAACATTTTATAGGTTTTAGCTTAGGGATAAATTTGAATCTGGCTTTTCCCCAGTGAAACCTGCAACAATAGAGAAATATATATTGAAGGGAAAGAGAAAGTGGGATATTGAGCAAGCCTAACAGAAATCTAACATTTCATTTTGTACTTAATAATTACTTTCTACAGATCCCTTTGACTGGGAAAGCTTTTATATCTCAAAGTTTTACTGCTTAGCTATGATGCTGAAAATCTTCAGATTTTTTCCTGCTTCAGATTCTAAAATACACATATGGTCTGTTTTCTGACATGAGACAGCAGTTTTAATTTCAAATAGCAGCATCTTATCTGCCAATTTTCCACATAAGATTTAATGGCTGAAAATTATTTTAAGCCAACCTGTAAAACTCACTATTGTTACAGTTAGCAGGAAACAGCTAATTTGTCCATATATAAACAGAAACTTCATGTTTTGTAGTATAACTATGGCAACTCCCACAAATTACTCATCCTGAACTTTTATGTTATTTTATGACTCAGACTTATTAGTGTACACCTAATTACCTCTCCCAGCCTTGAATACAGTACCTTTCTATACTGAAACTACTCTAAACTAAATTCACAGATCTGAATGTTCCTATCCAGCTGCCCAATAAAAATTACAAACAGAAGAAAAATTGTTTCTGAATGTGTGTGAGCACTACCCATAAACTCAAAGTTTTAGCTCTGTGCACCCAAAGCGCTAGATTGTGGTCTATTACATGATGACAAGACCTGTTTTATATTCAATGTAGCAAAATTGCTATAGTATGTGACAAGGAGATAAGTACACCCACCTAGTTTGTTTCCAAGTGGATCGGTTCTTCAGCATGTATTAAGCCCTTCCAGATTTATCCCCGGCATCTGGCTTTTTGCCAGGGCTTGGATTCTGTTCTAGTGTGCAGTGTGCTGAATATTCCCAGGTGCTGGTATATTTTTATGCCTTAGTCCTTATTTACAGTTTTTCTAAGTGTTGCTTTGAAGTCTGAACAATTGTGTTGCAGAGCACTACAAAGTTCTTCCCACATCCAGAAATCTTTTCATGTTGCCTTAAGTTAAGCCATCTCTAAATGAGAAAATAGGAGGATGAGCACTAATACATTTCAGAAGGAAAAAGCCTATTTCTTCCATTAAATTAGTAATTTCAGTATACCAGAAGCTATGTAAGCAATCACAGCACAAGATTAACAAATTTAAATGGTCATTCACTCCATCTTCCTAAAACTCTTTCACAACAGCTACTAATACAGTACTACTTTCAGCTTTAAAGCTCCCTTTTTACCAACCCTGCTATTATAACACTTGACATGCTTAGCTGACATGGTGTAATAAACAGGGGCAAAATGATGCAAATTCTATTCAAATTCTTTTGGTCTGAAATAGGCAGCACAAAAAGGCAATACCAGGGATTTAAGGTTCATAAACTACCACGGGCACTTAGCTCTCTTAAGTTTCAGTTAAGTTTCTAAAAGCCAAAGCAACAACAGCAAAAGCTCTAATGATACATTCAACTTTCTTTGGGAGAACAGGCACCCAGAGAATTTTAAGGGAGAGAGGGCAGAGAAGCGGCCACATTATGCTGCAGTGTTAGCCAGCATCACTCATATGTGACCTTCATCAGCTGTCTGATGCAAGTAACTGCTCAGTGCCTGGTAACAACATGGTATGGTAGCATGCTTCACACCGTGAGGCAAACGGCACTCTGTGGAACAACAAGAAAAACCGGAATACAGCTCTGGAAAATCAATCCAATATTTTGGGCTTGAAGTGCACTCACTCCTCAAAATGAAATTCGAGTTTCTTACAGTTATTCTCAATTCTTTTAATATTAAAAAAAAAAGTTCTCAGTTTAGTGTATATTTCTTGCTCCATGTTTTATTTTTGGAAAAAATTCTTCTTTAGAAACAAGTATTTGTCACTACAGTGGTTTAATTACTCTGTAGAAAACATAGCTTACTGTATAAAAACTGTAGGACTATGGTCACCAGATATTGAATATTTTTATACTTCAATGAAGTTGTGTTTTTAAAGGGCAATATTTTAAGAAGGCAGCTCTGGTTATTGTCAAAAGACAGAAAAACCTGAGGGTCTGAGTCCAGGTACAGTGCTCGTATTTATGGCTGTAGCTGAGGTGCTTAGAAGTCTTTGCCTTTGGCTGAACAGCTTTTATTAAGGACCTGAACAGGGCTCATCGAAAGAAAAATTGTCTGTACAATGTGATGTACATGGTTATACCTTTGGAGAAAAAAGTACTAATAAGTAAACTGAGGAAGGGAATATGGGTGAGGTTCAAAACCCATTCAACTTTCTGAAATGCTTCAATTAACTTCTCCAGTTTTTGGAGGAGACCTTACACAATTTCTAAAGGATAGTGATGTTATATTAACTGAAAAATACTTTTATCTTCCTCAAAAAGTCTAAGACATGGAGACTAAACTAGAGGAGAAATAGAAGAGAAGAATATGCTCTATTTTACCATCACATGAATGCATGTATAACAGATACACATCCTCCCTTTTTCACTGGATCAAGAGCCAAGGGAGATCCTGCATACTTGAAGCCATCAACCACTTAAAACTGCTATTGTCAAAGCAATTTTTTACAGCAGACTGATTTGTATGCAGACCGCTTTTAATAGCACAGAAAGAGTTTGGGACCATGTGTTAGAGTACACAAGTGATTTCCAAAGACATTTGAAATGTAAAAATTCTGGAAGCTGCCTCCTTCCTTTTTCTCCTTCCCTGCAACATGCATACACATGCACACACGCACCATCAACTTCCACTGACATTTCTTCATTACTATGAAGAAGCTCAGGCTCTCTTGAGGGATTTTGCAAAGCACTGCTCCTCTTTTTAAGTAAGGCTACACACTTACATCTCCCCAAATGATTTCCATAAGTTTATATTCCATCAAAACACATGATTTCAGATCTTAAGGTGTAGAAGTAGTGTTAACAAGGTCCTCCTGTGAAGATTTTAAGCTCTTTTGAATGCAATTTCATTCTTTCTGGTGGCTTCTGCTTGTCAAATTTGCACAGGGCATTGGGACATTCTTTGGCATCAGAAGGTGTAGCTGGAGAATAAAATGTCCCCAAACCCACACTGCTGAACTGAAATATTTGCTTCTTTGATCTAGGAAAAGGCCATATCCTGGGTTTAATGTTATCACATCATGATATCTGCAGGAGATGCTAGCTTTCTGTAAGAAAAGTAATGTTAAAGTAAAATGAAATGAAATGAAATAGTAATAAAATTAAATACTGAAATCCCCTCCTTTGGTATCAAAGCCTATCAACTATTTCAGGGTTCCACTTGGTCACTACAGTATTTAGGACAGATGCAGTGATTTGTCTTTTATAAACTAACACATTAAGACAGATCTCCACTTCTGTCTTAGCTGAGCTAAGTCAAGCCTAATGTTACACTAGGTTAGGATTTTAGTATGAAAAAACAGTAATAACAGCTTTTTACCACAAAGCTACTAGAACCATGTAGTCCAGCTGTAAGCATGCTCATCAAAACAGGAACCCAAGAAACCAGACACTTTGCAATTCTGTTCCACTGCACTTTCAAGGTAGAGTAGCAAAGATAACAAAAGGATGTTTATTTTATTTGTACAAAAGACAAAGGAAACTAGAGTAGCATTTACTGTTTACATTTCAAGATAAGCACAAAATGCCCACACTAGTGAGAAAAAAAACCAACAGGGTAGACTACACAAAAAGTCAATGTTACAGTAATATGAAGAATTTAGTAATTCAGTATGCATATGTATGTATGTAAGGCCAGACTTCTCAAATGAAGATTTGGGCAGGGCTCTCCCCATGTGGGTGTGCCCTTCAAGCCTGCGCAGTGGAGTTTTTAGGTGAGGCACAGCGTGCACAGAACTGGCCCCACGGTTTAAGTCCTAAGGTTCATTTGCCATGGCTGAGCAAGCTTGGACAGTGACAGTGAAGTCCTCGGGACTGCCTACAGCACCCGGTACTAACCAGGGCTGACCCTGCATACATACCTACATACATGAAGAATTTAGAAATTCAGTATTTCTGTGACAAATTACTATTTCATCAGTGGTACAAATTAACTAAAAAAGACAAGTATTTTGCCATTCTTACTTGTTCAGTCTATAGTTACACTTGTAAAAATCTAATTTATAGAACAATGATCTTAGTTATTTTTAGGTAGTACAATTGCAGGAGAGAGAAAAATAGAAATCGGTTAGTTTTCCCTTTATGTGGTGCTGTAAGACAGCAAAATCTAGTGGTATGAATAGAGGAACAGAATTTGGGACTTTGGAGGTTTTTTCTTGCTCTTAAAATGATACACATTTTGAACCTCAGTGAACTGCTAAAATCCCTGTCTCATCTGCACCAACTGTGTCAGGAGAATAATGGTTGGTTGTTGAAGTACTGCAAAGCCCTGGACACCAGAGCTGGGGTGTAAGGCACACCATAGTGGGCAACAAGTCCTGCTCTTGCCAGGCTCCACAGAGTAGAGTCCCAGATCGAGCACCATCAGGTAGCATTGCCCCAGGCTCTGTTAGTCCTCACACATATTCCTTATCATGGCCCATATTCGCTGTGCAAAAATAAGAAGCCCCAAAGCACCCTGTGGTGAACATGAAATTAGAAATACATGTGTACCCCTGTAGCTTTGCTTCTTTTTAATTCTCTGGACTTACCTATTTTTTTGCATAATATCCTTTTAAGTTTTCATCCCTTTCAGGGTTTTTAAATTCCACTTTTGCCTATGGATAGAGCTTTTTTAAGTGTAGTATTTTATAACAGAAACATATTTCTGTTTTCAAGGCTAACTGTACTCCATTTAAATACAATCAGTCTCTCTTGTTTAGCAAAAAATATCCTCTGCAAATAAGAGTGTAACTGAAGAGAGTTAAATGCAGAAGTACTTAAATAATACATAGTACTCTCATTACGAAGCATTTAGAAGAGATGCCTTCATGTCTAGGTGAAGTAGAGTGCATGTAAGTTCCAAGGAACCCAGACTGAAGCCATAAGAAGTTTCTTAGCATTTAAGTGGTATCTCCTAAAATTAAGTTGAAAGTTTGAAAGAAAGAGGCACAGTTTGGTGGTGGACTTGGCAGTGCTAACAGCTGGACTCGATGATCTTAAAGGTCTTTTCCAACCTAAAGAATTCTATGACTTTATGAATCCTCCCTCCCTTGGGCTTGACAGTTTTGCAGAAAGAAAAGACTTGCTGCAGCAGAACCATCCATACGACTTGCTGCAGCAGAACCATCCATACGATGACTCCAACATTCATTCACTCAACATGACTTCTTTTTTGATTTTTTTATGCCTCCACCCCTTAATGAAGAGAAGCACAATTCACAGTTGTATAAAAGATAAAAAATATTTCTACATAAAGAACTTCAGGGTTCTTTGAGTGCTCTACTGTGGTTCATTAGGAAAATGTCATGGGAATAACCAACCCCTTCATGACAAATGCAGTCAAACAACAAATGTCTCCCTAAACCTGCACTCTCAAATATGCCCTAAATAGGTCCATTTACACACAAGCCATAGTAACATCCAGCCACTGCCATGAGTCAGAAAAAATATACTGAAAAAAAATTACCCTCAACATGCATGTTTTGTAAGTCCCAGATTTAATATATTTACACATCATCCTCAAATGACCCAAACCTATTCCTAGAGAGTGGTCTAGATGAATAAAATAGGTCTTAACTGCAACAGAAAACTAAAAAAGCAGCTAACATTTAGTGACACACAAAAACGAGGGTGCTGGGGGTTTGTTGAAATTTCCCCAGTTAGGCATGCTGGTCAGTCCTGTCAGATGACCTCAGAGAAGTGCCAGGCTGCCAGAAGTAATTATAAATAGTAACTCTTCAACATTTAGATGCTACAAACTGAGGTTTAACACAAACCCCCAGAGCTGTAGAAGTGGATCTTGTAAGGTGAAGTGGATTACAGGAGCAAGAAAAGATATTTAAGTGTCCTTCAGTAAATAAACAGATGTAAGTCTTACATGCATCTGCACTCTCAGCAATTTCTGCCACATTTGAGGCAAGAAACTCTTCTCTGCTGTCCTTTCATCTCCGTGTTACTCATTTTCTCTTCTTAAAAACATCTCTCTTCACTCTGTTGCTAGACTTATGCTTGTCTTCATATAAATAAACCATATTACTTATAAGATTTTAGGGATGTTAACTCAACATGCAATCAAAGGATAGTGATTTCAAAAATTCTAAGAAATGTCAAAATAGTAAAACTTGTCTTGAAACCATGCATTTAACAAAAGCTTAATAAAACTTAAAATTCTGTAATATTTTCCCACCAGGCTCCATGTCGGACTGGTGACTTCTCTACAGTAAATTCAAATTTAGAATGTTTATGCCAGCTCTTTATTATCAGATACTGTATTAACATATATATTCTACCCTTTCAAGTTATATTCCCATATTAACTGGAATTGTGAATTGCAAAGTTTCTTTTTCTTATAATATAAACTTCCTGTGCTTTCCCTCACTTACATTCACAGCTAATGTTCCAATTTTTGTCTAGGGATAATTTACATTATTTTAAGAGAGATGATATTTTAGAACCGAACCTATTTCTTATTACTAAAGTAATATTTAAATTGACATTAAACATTATAGCCCACTCTTCACTTAACATTGTGTTGGCATAACATCTTTTGGTGTTGTAAGTAGAATTTAGGCACTAAGCATTCCACATAAGGGGAAGAAAAGAACATATGCCAATAGATTCAAGCTCTGTGGTCCAGCTGAACACACTGACCACATTTCAGGATGAAAGGCAGATGGTGATGGTTTCCTCTCCTTCCTGACTGGTGATTTCAACCATGGGAAGCCAAGGCTGTGGAGGACACTCTGGTTCACCCCAGCTGGCCTCTCAGCCCAGATCCTGACACAGCCGTACTTCTCTGGCTGCCATAGAGCTGACAGCCTGGAGGAGCTCCCTCTTTAACTTTGTACTCCAAATTAATCTCTAAAAAAAGCAAAGCCAAGCTTAAGTTCCCTTTCTGCCACAGCAAATCTGTTTGATAAATTCTCTCAATGATAGGAGGAACTCAAAAAACCCTGCTACCATTATTTAAAAATGTTCTCTATAATATTCAAAGCTATGTCAAACAGATGAAACCACTTTGGAAACTGAGTTGAAGAAATTCTAATGCTCAAGAGCTCAAACCATTAGAGCATATATGAACACATTCAGTTCTCAGGCATGTGCTCCGATGCCAACCTGGATCAAGCCCTTTTATTCTTCATTTAGGACACAATTTGAAAATACATACCACCATGTGGTGTTATATAATTCAGCTCTATTTGAGAGGGCTAAGCCCAGAGAAGGTCATTGTTGGCAAAAAAAGCAACTTGAAAGGAATAGTACAGCCTTTGTATTATCCTGTCCTGTCCATTTGATATTTTAAACTGAAATATACTTGTTTCTATGATATTTTCTGACATATTCCTTTGGTCTCCTTTGATATGACTAGTGCAATCCAATGCAGCAGTTCATATGGAATACATATGAAAATCATTTGGTTGGATTTTTGGGGAGTCTTTAGTTGTGAGGGGTTTTTTGGGGGGGGTTGCCTCATTTTTTATTGTTATTTGGTTGATTGGTTGGTTTGGGTTTGGTTTTGTTCTCGCTGTTGGTTTTTACTTATTACATGAAGAGAAAATATGAAACATACGAGCAGTCATGTTGTACTTTAAGTTATACGTATAAGCAAGTGAACATGAACAATACGAGGTAAAAAATTAACTCATTCACTCTCAAAAAAACAGTGAAATAACCTACTGTTATAGACTGTGATCTATTGAAACTGTGTTTTTACTTACTCATTTGTTGTATATTAGTGCAAGAGAAGTTTCCAAATGTCTTTTTGTACTTCTGCTCAAATTAATATGTTTTACAAATCAACAAAACCCCTTCAGTAAGGGATGTGAGCTTAAGCTCACATGAAACACCAAGACTAATTTAAAGATAATTCATTAAAGCTTTGATCCTGGCTTAACAGCGATTACCTTCAAGTGTAAGGAAAAAAAAGGAACTTCTATGCAATTAGCTGGTATGGATACTACCAGGAGTAGCAAACTGAACCCTGCGGATCAGAAATGATCAGCGGAAATCTAAGTCAGAGAAATTTAACCAGCACCTTGTAGGTATCACAGTGTAAAGCATAAAAATCATATACTATAGGAGCCAGCAGAGGGTGCTTCCCTTTTAGGGTTGGAATAGGAGAGGATCTCGGGCACAAGAGTAAAAAAAGCCTTTGCCTATCATTCATTTACAAAAATATTTACCCCTACTTCAGATACCCTTCACTTCTTTGTGAAAACTTGGGGTTAATTCGTAAGATGGTTGCAGAGTTAATCACATGCATATTTTAAAATACATCTCCTTTCCCAAATCTGTGTGCATTGTGTCATAGTTTACATGTAACTTGTTTGGGGTTTAGAGGAAAAAGAATTCCCTGACTTAAATCCAGGTAAGCTTCATCTAGGCAATGTTTTCGCTGCAGCAGCTCCTACTCTGAGAAGTATATGAAGTGTCACTGGCGTTCTTTAAACTTTGGACAGCTTTTTCAGATTTCCTCGGCAATTCTCTATAATGAATGTAACACTTTACTGATTCTACATCACCACTAGGGATGCTTAGACTCAGTAACTGACTACATTCAAAAGCAAAAAAATTCCCAGAGTGATTAGGTTTCCAAAGTAGCATATTGTCTAGTCCAAGGTGAGTTGCATGGATAAATACAATGACCTTACACTTCCTCGTATGTACCATTATTACCCCAGAACTCCTTCCCTAAGGAAGATCAATATCTTTAAAAAAATACAACAAAACAAATAAAAAAAACCCAAACAAAAACCCAAACCAAAAAATAAACCCAAAAACCACACACACACCAAAAAATCCTCAGCAGTTAAAGCTGAAATTTGTAAAAGCAGCTTTTATTTAGCAGCCTAGACCAAAATTTGCCTGGCAGTGCCAGCCCTATTAGCCTGACTGCCAGCTCCAAGAGCCTCATGCTAACGGGAATCAGCCCTTAGAAGAGCAAACCATGAGTGCTAGAAAGGATTAGAGGTCAGACCCATAGAGCTAGCTTCAAGATTTTTCCTTCCTCATTATTTTCATGTTTGATAACCTGTTTAAATTACATATTGGAAGATTACATTTCACTAAATATGTTGTGAGCAAACAGGTTCTGCAGTCCAGCCCTTCTTTCACCCTGGAACATTTATCTTGAAAAGGTAGCACATTTCCTTGGACAGAAGCCATTCCTGGCAGCTGATCTCAGCACTCAGTAGGAAACCCATGTCTTTGAGTTCTGAACTAGCCCATACTGGAATTAAAACACAACATTAACAGTCAGAATCAGTTGTTCTTGGTGGGTAAGTGTTTTATAACTGCATGGGGATATAAGAGCAGAGCTTTGAGTTTAAGCCCTTTTTCAGAAAATGCTGTGATTAACTGCATGACTTCACTTATTGTTAAGGTAACAGATGGAAGTGCCACAGTGAAATATTTCCTTTTTATTTACAAACAATAGAAAGTCTTTCTGCTGATGGGAATTAAAACATTACAGAAGCATTGGTTCCACAAGCTTAAATTCTTTCATGCTACCACATGCATTTTTCATGGAAAGTCAACATCTTTAACATTTTTGCACTGTCTGAATTTATCATCCATAACTTTTTTGTGATTTCTGTTCAAATGAGTTTGCTTAAAGAATTATGTACTTACAGTATAATGAGCTAATTAACTAAAGAACAAAAGGTGCCTTCTGTTATATGTGAGACATAACCAGCTCCCAGACAGAGGCAACACATTCTTTATTTTTAAAGGCAATCCGTATTGCTGATTTTGATGTCAGACACTCTGTATCATTTTGTACAGTGCCACAAAAGGACTGATAAAACATTAAAATGAAAATTGGCTTTAAAAACCCCATGCAACACATCTTACTACCAGTATTATGAATTTTGAGACGTTTGTAAAAGATGTGCACTTTGATCAATTGCAGGGTTTCTAAGAAAAAAAAATCATTTTTATACTCTTTGACTGGCAATAGCACTGAGCAATGGACAAAACTGACAGAGACAGAAGCTGCATAAACAAAATAAGTCAGGGATTTTATAAAATATTAATTCTATTAATTCACAGAGAAATCTTTGTTTATTATGGTATATTAAAAATATATTTTCTTTATTCTAAATCATTTCTCCACAGACAGAGTACAACTTGTCAATGCCTGTAAAGATCTCTTAGCTTCCTAGAAATGCCTCAAGCAAGAAGAGCAGTAAAATATTTTTAACACTGTACACTTAGATCTTACCACATTTAACAAAATATATTAAAATAATGTTTTACAATGTGGCTATAAGTGAATGGTAAAGAACACATTTACTTTTAACCAGCAATAATTGTCATTGTACCACTGAAAGACACCAAAAGAATTAAAAACATTGTGTAATGAAACTTGATAGATTCTGTGAGCTGTTATAAGAGTGCGCTACTTATGTCCAGTGCTCACAAACAGGTATGTGAAGCAGAAGGGTGCTGGAAGTACAATTCTGCATACACACAAAAGAAAAACTCCATTCTTTCAGGGTTCCTATAGGAATCACAATAATAATTGCATTATCAGTAGACAAGTTGTGTGGTTTAGAGTTGCAGACACAACAGCCACCGCTCCACCCATGGCTTCCTGGGTGCCTTATGCACCCTTTGTGTGAGGCACAGGTTTTGGGGTTCTTCAGGTCAGTTCAGCCCAAAAGACTGCAAACAGCTGCACTGCAAAAGCGTCATAAATATTAGACTGTAACTGCATGTTTTTGATCTTCTAGGTGTCTCCAGAAACCAATAAAAAAGAAAGCCTTCTACTTTAGGGACATTAACCTCTATACATGTATTTCTACTAAATCTAACCTCTACACTTGCATCGTCAAACATGTAAATGGATCCTATGTATTCAATAGGATACCATCCTCTTGGGATAGATTTTCTGCTATCCTTAATAAAAACTCACAGCTTTATGGTACCTCCTGCCTATGCTGTCACAGCAAAGGGTCTGGACACCTCTTACACATAATTTCATAGTAATTCCCCTTTTGAAAGTTGTCCTGTAAAAGAGATCTGAGCAGCAGGAAGAGAGCTATTTGATTTTTGGCTATGTAATGGGCTTACATTATCAGGATTAAAAACAAATTGTAAAAAGGCAGCTATCCACCATTTTAATTTCTGATTGAACAGAAACTAAAATGGTGATTAATATATACCATTAGAACTGAGGAAGAGTTTCCTTGCATCATTAGTAACTGCTTGCCTTCTCTGTGGACAGTCATTCACTTGGGGCAATACAAGTACACACACACGGAACCAGAAACTCCCTTCCCACTGTCATCTAAGTTTCACAAAATTCTTATCCAAAGGTCAGCTGCCAATGAGCATATACATAGATACACACATAGGTCCTCAGTGGGAATAAATTCCAAGCTGGTTGGCTAAAGGAGCATATAGATACTACTACTTGAGGTAAAGAAGAAAAAATCTTTTTTATTTGTTCTTTTGTCCTTCCTGGGTAATGGGATATCCATACATCCTGAGCGCCGGTATGGTCCAACAATAACTAATGGCATATAAAAAGTAGTGATAAATTTTCATTAAAATATCTGAAAATCATTGCCTCTGTACAGCAGTCACTAGCCTCTGTTATAACTTGACTGTCAGGCCTTAATACAGCTTTTAACATCAAGTAAAGCAGTAAAGGAGGAGGATTTGAGGAGTAACTTCAAAGCTGTGAATCAGTGTTACTTGAAAGTCACCAAGTTCTTCATCTTTATGAAATCATCTATAGAGGATCATGTTTAGCTGACATAACAGTTATGCAAACATGAGCTGTTGCTCCTTGTTCATATAGAAAGATAAGGAACACAATACAGTAAGTGGTCCCTAGCCTTCATTCCCTAAGCTGGACTGATTTGAAAGGAGAAGCTGTACAACCCTTCAGAACAGTGAAAAGGCTGAGATGGACAGCTATGAACATACCAAAGGGCTGAAGAAACAAGTAAAGTGCCTCTGCAAGGAATCTGAGGCCATTGTTCAGGATGATTTCCCTTAAAGAATAATTATTTTCTGTCTTAGAATACTACAAATTTATTAGTCATTTTACAAATAATTTCTAATTACAAATCAGAAGCTGTTTGCCTTTTTCAGTGAAGCTACAAAGTGGTGAAGGGTTTTGCTAGCAATATTAAAATCTACCAAGATTTTTCCAGGCAGAAGTCTGGAAAAAAAAAAAAAACAACAAAAACCAACAAACCAAAAAGGGAGGGATACAGGCCTCTTACAAAGTCAGAGAGCACTGTTTTGGGAGCACTTGCATAGACTGACATCTCCTTTTGGCACAGGAAAGAAAAAGCGTTCCATAAAGTTGTAGAAAAATTAATAGTGTGGCAATATGTTGGCTATTATACCTTCATTACGCTCTCAGTGATTTCTGCTGGAGACTGCTTACAATAGAGATGAAAGACATCTATTCCCTTGAAAAAACTGAAAGTACCAAAACCAGTTTCACTTGGTAAGCTTGCTATTCCTGTCTTGAAGAACATGTTTTCTGTGGAAAATTTTCCTGCTGCCCAATCAATCTTAAAAAAAACCCAAAATAAACAACAATCAGTATTATCTTACATCTCAACAGAGTAGTAAATAACTCAATTAATAATTTTCCAACTGCATTAATAAGAATGTCATAAAAAAGGTTGGTGCTTCTCTCGCTTGAGTAGATTCAGAACAGCTATACCACATTCATTGAACAGAAATATTCTATGAGAAGAGAATCAGAATACTCCTGATTAAAAATCTCTCATCTGCATTGCCACCTACTTCTATTAAGGGTGTAAGAAAGCATACATCTTTACAAGCAAAACTATCTGAAAAATTAACATAATTGTTGTTTCCTGAGGAAGATAAATAACTGAGAGCTTCTTATATTTATTACCAATTTTAGTATACATATTTTTTATTTAAATTAAAATGTAAGAAAAAAATTGCTTGAATCACATTCTAACTTAGTGAAAAAACCTTTTTTCTTACCTGTAAGAATATTTAAAAACATCTAATTACATATTGGCAGCAGCATCATATACTTCAGCAACTGATATCAGATTATTAATTTTAATAATCAGCAATAATTCTAACCCATTTAATGAATTACTTAGTAGATCTAACAGAGGTCTAATCCATGTTGCAACTACTTGAAAAATAAACCCAACAGTACTCTAATTTGATATGACAGTCAGGACAGCAAGTGTAAGATCATTAACACTTCACAGGTTATACCCTGAAGTAAATCTTACAAGAAGTTCACATAAATAAGGACAGATTTACACAATTATGTAGTTATGAGTATCGCTGCATTTCTAACCATAAGTGAATTCTTCTCAATTTGCTATTCATTTGACTTTGATATGCATAAAAACCGCAATCCAACAGAAAACAAGTCAACCCATTTTTCCTTTTTTCTTATTTGGTTTCAGGACATTTATATATCAGGTAGAGGTATATGAACCCAGATGGTTTCATCTTAGAGAATTTTTGCTTGTGAAAGAATTCAGAAAAGTTTCATTTGTTTCACTTAGGTTTGCATTTTTGCCTATTGTTTGATTGGAATGCTACAAAATACTTACAAGGAGTTAAAGAAAAGTTAAATTTGGCANATATTGCAATAAACACAATCTAGTTTTCAGTCAGCCTGTGTTGTTTGTTCCTAAAATATTCCCAGATCACTAACTTAACTGTTGGTGTGAAAGTCCTATATTCCCTTGACACTTAATGCTACTGACCTGGGGAACTCCTCCACAAAATAAGAACTGAGAATTAAATTTCCTTTAAAACACATTTAAAGTGGAAAAAAATCCCCAAAAGTAAGTGACCATTCGGTAACAGCAGCTCTGCTGGTTAGTTACAATCACCTTAAATCCTGGAT
>VWZD01009950.1:26732-42211 GCA_013396695.1 Sakesphorus luctuosus
ATTTAAATTTGGCAAACACAAAACCCCTCAAAAAAAAAAAAGTCCTGAGAATAACAAAATTTAGATAACCCCTGTGGTGACAACATCAATATTTTGGAACTCTTTTAAAATAAAAAATGCAAAGATAAGGTACACTCTACTTTCTCAAGGAGCTTTTCATTGGTATTTGAAACTGAACAACTCAAAAATTATACAGTAGCACACCACACTGATCAAACACATTAGCTTGTAAAATTTCTCACCTCTGTGGAGCCACTGATGACATTATTTTGATTTTGTCTGATAGGAAGTGAGGGGAATTGGGAATGTATTATTTCAGGATATTATAAATANACATTTAAAGTGGAAAAAAATCCCCAAAAGTAAGTGACCATTCGGTAACAGCAGCTCTGCTGGTTAGTTACAATCACCTTAAATCCTGGATAAGGAGACTGGACATTGTGCTTGATTTTAAAATGTGACCAGTGAGTATAGTTATATAAAAAAATCTATGTGCTTATATAGTAAAAAATTGTTCTTTGATTATGAAAGCAAAAAAAAGCATCAACATTTTGTAACATCTCTGAGAAATGAGACAAGCAAACCTACTTTCTTTCACCTTTCTTCTCACTAATTAGCCATTCTCACATATTTGATAACTGTGGAAAACACCTGATGACCCACTGTAAATACTAAATAGACATGTCTCTTCTGAAGTGCAGGAATGGTACATTTTTGGAATGTTTAGAAAAAGCAAAAAATTCTGAAGAGTGTTGAACTTATGACGATAATCAAGGAATTTTATTACTTCGTTAAAAATTTTCAGCATTTTAAAATACCAGCTCACTTGAATTTGTTAGTTTTGCTAAATGTCATTACTGGCACAGTTGTCAAAAATGTTCCAGTACTTCTACCCTCAAAATCAAGCCTTTCAGTTCCAGAAATTGTCTTCAAATCCTGGAATCCACTCTACAAAGAGATAGAGGAAAAGGTTCAATGCACAACGTGTTAAACACTCAACACTTGATTGAAATCATTCCGTGATTTTTTTTTTTCATTTTCAGTGGTACTGACTTGTTCATGTTCACACTTTGAGAATCAGTAGATTTCTTCTCATTTTCTTCTAAATACACACACACATACATTGTTCAGATCTGGTACATATGAAACTGTGAGACAGCACATCCTACTGTAAAATAAATTTTTATTAATTGGAGATGAAAGTTATTTAATTTTACACTGTGCTTTCAGAGAGCTCACATTTAGTGCATTGTGGTACAGTACACAAAACTATTTAAATATTGCTTTCAACTTTTTGGAGCCTTTTGTTTTACCAGACTTCATGTTACTTCACTAAGCAATTTACTGAAGGCTAATAATTAGGAGGACATGTGGTAGGCGTTTATCACCACTAACATCACACAACCCACTCTATGATCAAGATAAAATAGGGCAAATGGTACAATTACAGGCACATTCTTTGGTGCATAACAATAGAAGGCTTGTGACATGGCAAGATTAAGAAAAGACTCAAACATCTTTAAAACTACTCATTATCACCAGTTAAAATGTGCATATCTGACCTTTATGGTAATCAGTAATACTCCACTTGCACACTATAGAACTAAATAAGCTTTATTTTAGACACACAGAATTCTTTCTGGTGGCCTGTAGTTAACTTAGCTGATGCTTGCAATGAATCAACTCATCAGTGGCCATAATGATAGGCCATCATCTTTATCAATCAGTTTATGATGACAGGCAGAAAACAGTCCTGTAGATTTTCCTGACAAGTGGAGTAGTATTTAAATGTTGACTGCTACATACATCAGATTAACAAGGTTACAAAGTTACTGAGAATCCCATTCCCTGAGGTGCAGATTCACCCTGTGGTACTGTTATACCATAAGGTATATCAAAGATAATTGCTTAGTTTATTATCCTGTTGTCTTTTATGTCAGCCCCTAATTGTGAATTCAGAAGCTTCTTGATCTCACAGTTCCTTATGGACCTGTTATTAACCCCATTCATTTTCATTAGGATTTATTACTATTTTTATTATTAAAATAAAGATTTTTTTTAAATAATGTTTCCAAATAGCCCACAACTCCTTCATATCACTTCAGCAAAAGAGAAATTAATGGGATATTCAGTCAGCATTGTAAATACAGGTATTTCAAGATTTTTTTATCTTCTGACAAAATCTTACATATCAAAGGTCAGATTTTTTTTTTGCAGTTACTTCAATATTCAATTAAATAGCTTGTAAACATACAAAAATTTCTGTGCTGAAATCAGATTCTCATAATTCTATATGATTTTATAGAATCATCCCAACAGGAAAGTGCACAGGTAGCAATGTCACCGCTGCTATCTTTCCCCACGGTCCTGAAGTGTGGTGGCGAAGCTTTCAGAGTTCCTGTGCTGCACTTCCAGAAAACAATTTAAGCACATTCCTGTAAAATACCACATGAAACCTACAGAACCTAGAAACAGTTAAAAAACTATGGTCTGGCTAGTACAGATAAGTAGTCATTCATAATTCCACCTAATGTATACAATATTAATCTGTATGTACCTAGAAAATCTGACTACTTCCTGTACTTCAAAGTCATTGCCTTTGCTACGAGGCCTAGAAAGTGCTTCAGGATTCATTATGACATGTGGAATATATAAGCAATAAGGCATGACAGGGAGTGTGGTTATCATAAGATAATCACACCCCTGGGTCATTACAAAGCATGAGGTGCAGCCGAGCACCTCTCATTCCCCCTGGGGTGTGATTATATCATGATAAGCACACTTCATGCAGTTACCTTATTGCTTTTATAAAAAGTCTTTGTTGGGAAGAAAAACTGTATTTTTTACTTAAAGATGATGAAGTTGGTAGTTTACAATGTTGCGGAGTACTTTCTGCTAAGCTCAATGGTTTATATGTATTAATCTACTCCTTTGTAATGTGCAGCTGCCAAAGCTCATCGAACTCATCAGTCAAAGGGAGTTTCCATAATTTAGCATGCGTTTGATTGATCCAGCTGGAAAAGAACGCCTTCATGTCCAAGACAATTTCATGATCATTGACTGTTCACTGGACACCTATTTCATTTCTCAAAAATTTAAAAACAAAAAAAAAGGACAAACTGAGTTGCATAACTAGAAGTTAAATGATTATTTAAACACATACATTGTAAGTAAGAGATAGGCTTCAGTAACTGGAAAATACTTCAACCTGTAAAAGAAGAAAAGTTTCTAGCTTGCTTTTGCCCCTGGTAGATGTTATCCCACAAATTAAGGGTGACAACTTAATTTACGGTCCTAGATAAACTACAAAATCCCACTGCTGTCATTCAGGTTGTAGCCTAAGGGATCTAATGTGATCTTTTGGATTTACAAACACCTGCCTTGGATTATGCCATATGTCTTCTTAGTGGCTCCAGGGGTGTATGCTCTGTCCAGTATTCGGCTCTCTTTGTGCTTTAAGAATGCATAACTGCACACAGAATATGAAGGTTTGCATCCATTTACAATTTATCAAGTGTGATGGCCATGTTCTGATTTTAGAGGCATTCAGTGGCCCGGAAAGGGGCATATGTCTAGGCTGAATTTGGCCCTGGGCCATTTATGAATACAGGTAACACTTTTCACCTAACATGAGCAAGTCACAAATTCAACTGTTTAATTTAAGTAGGTTGTTGTCACCACATCTTTCAGATTTAAGAAGCAGCGTTAAGAGCACTCTCAGTATACTGGATGATAAAGAGAAATTCCACTAGCCTTCTGTCTTCCAATATTTGGATTGACACAGTGCTCCTGCTACAAAAAGACACAAAATTTTGCTTCTTCCAGCAACAGTTGGAACTCTACCATTTTGTCTTTACATTTTAAATATATAGCAGTACAAGATTTTTATATATTTATTTTATTTTGTTTCCTCAAACCTTGTGAGTTTCTCTTTCAATTGGAAATTTGTTAAAAGTATGTTAAAAGTATTTTATATATATATAAAATATTTTCCATTAAAATATGTAGGAAAAAATATTATATTAAAGTTATTCTCCACAAAAGGGAAATTAAATCAAAATATATATGTCTGATCTATTTCCTTAGAGGTCTGCAGTTTTATAATAAAGAAAGGATCTGGTATTTCGAATTACATTTTTCAGATGACAGTTCTTATATAATATTTTTGTATAATAAATTATAATAATATACATTGGGTTTATAATATTTTTATATAATAAATTTGAAGTGATTCACAAATAACTCTGGAAATTGAGTCTTACCTAGACGAGATGGGTTGAAGGTGAAAGTTGTTGTTATTTACTCTCTTACACTTAAATGGAAACAGTAGACATTAAAACAGTAAAGGAGAAGTAAACTTTAGCTGCTTTGTTCTTATAGCTTTTATTTTTAAAATTGCAGCTAGTGAAAGTACTATCTGATGGTTCCTAAAAGCATTCCTAGTATTTTCCAACTCTAGAGGTACTAACATGTAGATGCAGACTTTTGCCAAGATATCTGTGTTTAGAAAATACAATTTTATTTTCAAACTCTTACTCCACATTTCAAATTAATCTTTCATTAATTAAATGGGAGCCTGTGTATGCAAGGTGTAACAACCTGAATCAGGCTAACTTGGAGCAATACTATTTAGGGGTTTCCAGTTTATCTGAAGCTGTGGGAAAGGTCATGTGATGTTTATGAATGCAGAGTCAACCTTAATTCTGCAACTGTCTAATTTAAGAGAGATTTTTCTTATGGCTTGTAATTATTTCAATATAGAATTATTGTGGATGGTATAAAATGTCTCCGTTCCACACCCCAGTAAATTATTCATAACAGTATCAGGAAGCTCTTGTTCATGAATTACAAGGATAGAAAGAATGGAATGGAGGAGGAAAATCAGGAAGTGGGAATTTGGGAAGAAATATGGTGTTAATGAAGTACTACATAAAATAAATGCAGTACAAGTAAAATTTATTTATTAATGCACTTCTACATATTCAATTTGTTCAAGTCCTTATTCACAATGAGCACCTTCCACAGAGGGATGAAAATACTAGCGCTACATAGCATAAGTGGAGGTGCATGCAAGTAACTCTCAACGTATAGGTGACAACCAGCTTGGAAAAACTGGGTATTAGGGTGCATTTGCCAGAATGACTTTCAGTACCTTCTGCATAAAAGCATCAGTGGGTATTAGCATATTTAAAATCTGTTCATTCCCTGGACTGGTAACCATGGCTACACCTGTCCAGATTTTCCTTCCTGCTCTGCAGTTGGAGCCCAGAACAACAGAGGTAGGTAGGCTTAGAAGTGGCTAGTAATGGCTACTCAAGGCAGCCTTATCCAAGCGGACTAGGAAAGGCTTGTCAGCCAGAAGAATTTAGTGGGAACACAGGAGATGTCTTACTAGATAATAGTTTGCCGACCAATTCCCTTCATTTATTACAGCAATTGCTACATGACACTCGTCAGCACTGCACATGTCCTCAGAAGGTGAGGCAAGAAATTCTACTTTAGTCAGAAAGAAGAGCATCTGTCCCCAGGAAAAGGGCCTCTATATTCCAAATAGCTAGAGATTGGTGTAAAGTCTGAATCTGTAGAATTTCTATTCTTTCCAAGACTGGGCTGGTTTGTTTTTTTTTTTCCTCTGATGAGTCAACGGCTGTATTTCAGGGTTTTTTTATTCTTTCAGGATTAACTGGTAAAAATCTAAATACAGTTGTTAATTTCATAAATTGCCATCCCCTACTGGATTTCTGTTAAACTTGTGATGTCCCTGATATCAGTTCCTTGGCTTAATCTATGTGTGAAGATATTTTTATTTCCTAGATTTGGATTCACTACCCTTCAGTTTCAACCATCCTTCTGTATTACAAGACAAGAACAGATCATCACCATCTCTTTTCGTTTTATCTGACTCCAAATTGTTCTTTGCTACTCTCTTTTCTAAAGTAAGTAACACTAAATTCCAAATGCATAGTTTTAAGATGCCACTATTGGTTCTCTGTATCTTTCCTCACATCATTCAAGGACCAACAATCAACCTGCACAGTATCTTGCGTGATATCATACCTTCATTTCGTATTTTGGCATGAGAAAGTTTTCAATTTTTTCTCCATTTTGTTATGAGTATTTACTTCCCTCTTTAACAACAACCACATAGTGAGCAGATGACTTCTCTGAACTGTGTATAAAGTTTTCAAGGTTTCTGAAATGATAGTTTGTTGAGTTTTGTTTGCCACACTGTTTTCTATCACCTACTTTAAACAACTCTTCATGAAATTCCTCACAAGCTTTACTAATTTTCTGCTAAGTTTGCTTCCTTGCTTTACAGTACCCCTGAGGCAATCACAACCTGATTCTATAGCAATCTTCTGTTCATTTATAATACATTTTCAAAAGTAATTTATTAATAACTATATTACATAATACAGGACCACAGATTAATCCATGAATCTATTGCTAGCCTTTCTTATGGAAAAAAAAACCAACTTCTTCATATTCCTTTTCCTTGTCTTGAACACATTTTTACTGAAACAATTCTCATCTGTCTTCCAACTACTTAGAGACTTAATACCCTACTGCAAGGAAGGCTTGTAAAAACCTTTTTGAGTACAAAATTTGAAATCTAAAAATTTGTTCTCCTTTTGAAAAATTTATGAGTTTTTCATTGTAGAGCTTACCCTATCCTCCTATCTTGCTTCCTATCTTCCAGTGACTTTATTACACTTTTCTACATTATGTCAACCAATCAAGTTCATGAAACATTTACTGGCTTTTATTTTATTTTCTAAACACAAATATAAAATTTGATGCATTTCCAATTTTAGTCACATAATTTTTTTTCCTAACAAAAATAGGAGACAAAACAAGTGCTAGTCATTTGTCCTGTTCATGTTCAAAATTTTTCCAGCTTTAAAGAATTCCTCCAAATACGGGGCACGGCATTCACACATATGCTGGGCCAGCTTCAGGTTTTCAAGATATTATCAGGTGTTGCACTTTCTGTAAAGACAGACAACTTGTTCCACATATGGAACAGAAATATTTGGAATAAAATGGCTAGGATGAATAAATACTTATCTAGTAAACAAATACAAGATTCTTAAACAATTTAACAAATAAATAACAAACATATGTAAGTAAATTCAGTTTACTAATTCGAATGAAAACTGTATGGTTAGAGCCCACTGTTGCCCAATATTGCTGCCAGGGATAGTGTCCAGAGTCACTCTGCCTTGTCAGCAATATATCTGAGAGCAAAATATTTCTTTTTCTTCTCTCCGACAGTGTTGCTGACATGTAAAATATATTCAGATTGGAGCAGAATTGTAATTAGGATAAATATTTGATGTTCAAAATGCTATCATGTTAATATAGGTGGGAAAGACAGAGATTTGTACATAGGTAGTGCATTGTTGCAGTCTTTTTATACTTCTGCCATATTTTTAAAGATTAAACAAGTAAGAAAGATGGACAGAAGCAGGCAATATCAAAACAGCATCAATCGAGCTGAATTGTTAAAGAGAGACTTTCAGAAAATGGAAGCAGTAAACCAAATAGTTACAACTTGGAAATGATACAATTGCAATCTATCTGATGGAATTAGGCTCAGCAGAAATAAATTCCTACTTTGTTACTGAATGCTGATTCGGAATATCTAGGCTTATTTAGGGAATGATGTAGAAAACATAGAAAGGCTGGGAAGGGCTAATTTGATGTATCTTGCTTTAGTTTCAAAAGTGAGCACCATTTCTCTAACTCAATACCAGCTCAGTCTGGCATTCCTTATACATTCAAATTTCCCTGTTAAATTAATAACAGCTTCAACTAAATGTGAAGCAAAGGCTTAGTAAATAAGCAAACGGTTTTGGGGGTTTTTTTCCCCCTGCATATACGTACCTTTTCAAAAACATATATCTATGCTTTATCATGTCCATAATTATAAAATCTTCAAAACTGATTGCTTATAACAAAATAACATGAGTGTTATTAGCGGTAATTTTAAAGGCAAATACCTGAAAAATAAAAGGGTATAGATTTCTCTTTTTACAGGGATTTACAGTACTCATCAACTTGTATAGTTCACATTAGCATCCAGTGACATTGCTTTGTCTGTATATATTTCTAGCTGTCAACAGAATGTCCTGAGGCAATCGCATCCTGATTCTATAGCTATCTTCTATTCTTTTATAATACACAAGGGTCTAATTTTCCATCAGCAAAGCATGAAATCATGTAAGAATGCCACATAACCAGCATGTGCAAACAAGTAGCACTTTTTCTACACATAAAAATGCTTCATAAAATAACAAATAAATTAAATCTTTTTGTTCAAGTAAAGTGCTTGAAAACCTAGACACTTTTCAGAAATTAGAGTACTCTGTGCATAATTGGCCATGCCACACTATTTCTTTAAACATTTGAGCCACCTTGTAATATTGTTTTGTGTAGTAAAAATCATTTCACTCAGGCAGATGGTGAAGCTCTCTGTTTCCTGGATAAATAATACAGTTACAAACATCAGCCATATTTATTAAATTAATATAAATATTAATCAGCTAGGATGTTAACAAAAGAAATGTGTTTCAATTTGATGATGCCAGCTTATTGTTCCAACAGTAGCAGCCTTGCCCTATACCTGTGCAGGTTTTGGCAAAATGCTTTTAACAGAATTCACTGGAGACAAATGGGTACAGTGACTCTCTCATTTGTTACTTCCAGCCTATTTCTATGGAGTTGCCAGAGGAACCACTAAGGCTCAGCTGTGAAATGATTTTAAAATGTACCAGAACACTCGTGCATATATGGTAAGCAGACTTCAGCTCCCTGTATGGAACTTCTGTCTGGTTCTGCAGCACTGTCTGCCAACACCAATGACCTCCTTAAGCAGCTTGTGTTTTCAATATACTTGAACAACATTCAAGACATATGTCTTTCTTGTTAGAAGGACCATGTAAGCAAAGCTCAGTTCAGTCTCAATGTATTCACTACAATTGCCAAAATCATATTTTTCTTCTTTGCCTCTCATATTTCTACAACTTCAGGGGATTTTTAACACCCTTCTCTACATAATATACAGTTTATTTAGCACATGGCTTTCAGATGTCTGGCTGCAAAGTAACTTGTTGTAATTTAAGGCAAACATGTTTTGAATAAAGCAGCTAGTGTGTTTAATCTCCACTTCATCTGTTACAATAGAAGCTTTCAGAAAAAAATAGATTTTTCAGGAGGCAGAGAATCACATAGTCTCTTCTCATGAAAAGAACTGACCTAGAATTTATATGTATAACTTTCAATAAACGTACCTTTGTCAACTCCTCACCATTATAGTAATACCTTGGAGAAATGAGCCTACATGTGACAAAGTCAGACCACATACACTTGTATTTCAACACACTCTTCATTTACGGAAACATTTTCTAAACATTATAAAGTAAACCAGGAATGATTTTGTTTGTCTCTGAAATACAGGAGATAGGAACAATGATAATTGTTGCCAAAGCATAACAGACGTGGCTGAAGGGCTCAGTGATGACTCACTGCAAGCAAACAGTGCTAAGATTGTAGGGGAAAGTCCTGACCCCTCTCCACAGCTGGGCAGCCCTGCCCACACTGGAACTAATGAGCTTGTGAAGCTGCTGGCCCACACAGGTGCAAGGATTAGCTCTGAAATAAATCCTACAGAGCTGAAGTATTGAGAGTTGGCATCACCACAACCAAGAGTATGCACTCATTAATCAGGGGCAGTTTTCAGCAAGTTTCCTCTTTTGCTGGTCCACAGAGGCTAAAGGAAAAAAGACCATCTGCAACATCTGAAAATGTGCCCCTCCAATGTTCCTCTCATTAAAAATAGAATTAATGAGAATAATTACTTAGCAGAAAAATACCCTACAGGAAAGAGAACTCACCCCACAGAACTGAATTAATCTTGAATTTGAGTATATTCACTTCAGCATTAGATCTTTTCTAGGCTATATACCTGACTTTGTAGTCTACAGTGAGGGAGCAGTCTGTAAGAAGATGCTGGGTAAATAGTGAAGCTAGCAGCCTGTGTCCCATACATTTGCTATTGCTGTGAATCAGGACAGTCCCCACTCAGTTCAGCTGTGCCTACCAGAACTGAGGCAGAAGGATACCTCTGTTTTCACAGTCGTTCTGTCTGCACTGCAAAAAAGGCACAACAGTATCTTCCTTTCCACAGTGATACTACAGGAGCTGAAGCATAGAAGGCTGAAAGGTTCAGCCACTGTATCTGTGGCTTACCTACCTGAGTGAGATATGGATAAAAGCCTGTAAGAGTGGTAATGCCTGGTGTTTCCTCCAAGCAAGCTTTAACTTACCCACTAGGTATATGTATCTTCTCAGCAACAACAGCAAATGTGACCTTCTTGCAGCCCGATCAACAAGAAAATCAGAAAACTTGTGGAAGTAATAAGTTGTAGAAAACAATGCAAAGGCAATACAATCACTCACAAAATCCTACCTTTACTGTCTTTCTGTGGTTTATCAGTCCTTGAATTATTTTACCTCACTCTTTAGACTGTGTTGAAGGCCATATATATTTAGAATATGCTCCTTTTCAGGAGCATATTCTTTGCCATACCTTCTGCAACTTAACAAATCATAAAATTTGTAGGGTTGGAGAAGACCTAAAAGATCACTGAGTGCAACTGTTAACCTAACACTGTGATCTTCACCACTAAACCATGTCCCCAGCTTTCACATGTAGATGTTTTTTGAATACTTCCAGGTATGGTAATTCTACCTGATGAGCTTGTTCCAATGCCTGACCACTCTTTAAGCAAAGAAAGTGGTGATCTTTTAAGTACATAATCAAATTTTTTATTTCTCATCTCACATACATTACAGATCATTACTCAATTCCATGCAGATTTTCTGATTTACTCCAGTGCTTGTGGTTAGATGGTGTCAAAGGACCAGTTGTACTTTAAGGCAGTAGGCCAAACTGACTTGCTTCATGTACTTCTGTGACCCATATATTACAATGAGATTCTACATATTCTAAACATTTCTATAAAATCTTTTCCATTAAAAGAAAAATATTGTTTCTTGCTTTCATAGTTGTGAAGAAAACCTGCAAATGCTAACAGAGGGTAAATCAATGCAATGCCTAAGGCTGGAAACAGATGGGAAAACTGGGCTCAGGAAGGCAACAACTACTTTTATTAAGCTACCCCAATGTTGATATTAAAACCTTGTAATGTAACTTTAAAACTTTACACTATGTATTTTGGTGAACATTCAAATATACAAGGAAGAGCGTGTGAAGTAAGCCGTCATAAGGCATAATGGAGAGCAGAAGAAATACAAGATTGGAAAAGGGGGAAAAATAGTGTTACAGAAAAGCTACTGTTTATGTAATGCACAAGGAGCAAACAAATTAATTACACAATTTTAAAAAAAAGGCAAATAATGACAGGATTAGGAAATATTATAATGAGGACAAATGGTAGCCATAAATTTACATCTCAAAATAAGAAAATTTAAAATAGTTTAGATAAGCACATTAGTTTGAAACATCTGATTCTAACTGTAGCTTCTTTCATGAATATTCACTTAATATCTAAACTATATTTTTTAAATGGTGCTTGTTGGTGCTCTGGCAGCCTTGGTGCTGTGACCACTCCCCTGGGGAGCCTATTCCAGTGCCAAACCACCCTCTGGGTGAAAAATGTCATTCTAATAACCAACCTAAACCCATTCCCTTGGGTTTTGTCACTGGTCACCACAGACAAGAAATCAGTGCCTGCCCCTCCTCTTCCTCTCACAAGGAAGTTGTAACTGCAATGAAGTCTCCCCTCAGTCTCCTCTTCTCCAGGCTCAACAGACCAAGTGACCTCAGCTGCTCCTCATACGGCTTCCCCTCAAGGCCCTTCACGATCTTCACTGCTCTCCTTTGGATGTTCTCTAGTGAATTGATATCTTTCCTATACTGCAATACCCAAACTGCAAACAATATCCAAGGTGAGGCTGCACCAGTGCAGAGCAGAGCACGACAATCCTTTCCCTCGACTGGCTGACAATACTGTGCCTGATGCCCCTCAGGACACAGTTGGCCCTCCTGGCTGCCAGGGCACTGCTGACTCACAGGCAACTTGCCATTGACCAGGACCCCCAGGTCCCTTTCCATGGCACTGCTTTCCAGCATCTCATTCCCCCGTCTCTGTATGAACATCCAGGGTTGCCTCATCCCAGGTGCAAAATCCAGTACTTCCCCTGTTGAACTTCATGTAGTTGCTGATTGTCCAGTCCTCTAATTTGAGGTCTCTCTGCAGGGCTTCTCTGCCTTTAAGGGAGTCAACAGCTTCTCCCAGTTTTCTGTTATCTGCAAACTTGCTTAGTATCCCTTCCAGTCCTGCATCCAAGTAATTTATGAAGATGTTGAAGAGCATGGGGCCTAAGATGGAGCCCTGTGGAACACCACTGGTGAGAGGTCACCAATCTGATGTTACCCCATAGTATTTTTTCAGGTCCCAGGATTATCAAGTCTCTTGAGTTTAAAAGAAGTTGAAGACAATTCACAACTTCAGTCTGTTCAGGATTTTATATCATAAAGGAGCACAATATATTTATAAACCAACAGTGATGAATTTTACTTGCTCTGAGTAATAACGTAATTAAAATTGCTAATAAAGCCCAAGGAGAATCTTTACCCTAAAACTGTCTCATCTTCTAGAAACCTTAATGATTTTTTGTATATTTGATTATATTATCATTCCCAAGACAGTCTGACAATTTATCAATATCACCATCTTTTCAATATATATTATATTTTGATTTATATCAAGAAATACCACCATGCCACCTCCAAACAGATTTGCCAAATACAGTGGTAATTTGACAAGACACCAACAATATATGCAAATGTTCATTCTCACTCATAGTCTATCCCATTCAAACTATTCATTCAGAACCAGAGTTGCACCAGTTTTTAAACCAGAACATTTTAAAGAGACACTACATACTTTTCCTCAGAATGGGCTGAAACATCATTGCACAATTTTTTATTATATGCAAATGAGCAGCATCTGATTAGATCCTGAGGCAGCTTCACCTAGGTGTTCATAGGAATAGCAATGGGAGCTGGGGAAGAATATTTCATAACTGAAGTATATTTTCCCTTGGGGGACACCACCATTTGATTTTGACATTTATTTGTCCTGTGCTGTAAAGGACAAAACTACAATTACACTTTTTTTCTACTGTGCAGTGGTCACAGTGTCAGAAAAAATTAAATCAAAGGTAGCATGTTCTCACAAAAANAATGCAATGCCTAAGGCTGGAAACAGATGGGAAAACTGGGCTCAGGAAGGCAACAACTACTTTTATTAAGCTACCCCAATGTTGATATTAAAACCTTGTAATGTAACTTTAAAACTTTACACTATGTATTTTGGTGAACATTCAAATATACAAGGAAGAGCGTGTGAAGTAAGCCGTCATAAGGCATAATGGAGAGCAGAAGAAATACAAGATTGGAAAAGGGGGAAAAATAGTGTTACAGAAAAGCTACTGTTTATGTAATGCACAAGGAGCAAACAAATTAATTACACAATTTTAAAAAAAAGGCAAATAATGACAGGATTAGGAAATATTATAATGAGGACAAATGGTAGCCATAAATTTACATCTCAAAATAAGAAAATTTAAAATAGTTTAGATAAGCACATTAGTTTGAAACATCTGATTCTAACTGTAGCTTCTTTCATGAATATTCACTTAATATCTAAACTATATTTTTTAAATGGTGCTTGTTGGTGCTCTGGCAGCCTTGGTGCTGTGACCACTCCCCTGGGGAGCCTATTCCAGTGCCAAACCACCCTCTGGGTGAAAAATGTCATTCTAATAACCAACCTAAACCCATTCCCTTGGGTTTTGTCACTGGTCACCACAGACAAGAAATCAGTGCCTGCCCCTCCTCTTCCTCTCACAAGGAAGTTGTAACTGCAATGAAGTCTCCCCTCAGTCTCCTCTTCTCCAGGCTCAACAGACCAAGTGACCTCAGCTGCTCCTCATACGGCTTCCCCTCAAGGCCCTTCACGATCTTCACTGCTCTCCTTTGGATGTTCTCTAGTGAATTGATATCTTTCCTATACTGCAATACCCAAACTGCAAACAATATCCAAGGTGAGGCTGCACCAGTGCAGAGCAGAGCACGACAATCCTTTCCCTCGACTGGCTGACAATACTGTGCCTGATGCCCCTCAGGACACAGTTGGCCCTCCTGGCTGCCAGGGCACTGCTGACTCACAGGCAACTTGCCATTGACCAGGACCCCCAGGTCCCTTTCCATGGCACTGCTTTCCAGCATCTCATTCCCCCGTCTCTGTATGAACATCCAGGGTTGCCTCATCCCAGGTGCAAAATCCAGTACTTCCCCTGTTGAACTTCATGTAGTTGCTGATTGTCCAGTCCTCTAATTTGAGGTCTCTCTGCAGGGCTTCTCTGCCTTTAAGGGAGTCAACAGCTTCTCCCAGTTTTCTGTTATCTGCAAACTTGCTTAGTATCCCTTCCAGTCCTGCATCCAAGTAATTTATGAAGATGTTGAAGAGCATGGGGCCTAAGATGGAGCCCTGTGGAACACCACTGGTGAGAGGTCACCAATCTGATGTTACCCCATAGTATTTTTTCAGGTCCCAGGATTATCAAGTCTCTTGAGTTTAAAAGAAGTTGAAGACAATTCACAACTTCAGTCTGTTCAGGATTTTATATCATAAAGGAGCACAATATATTTATAAACCAACAGTGATGAATTTTACTTGCTCTGAGTAATAACGTAATTAAAATTGCTAATAAAGCCCAAGGAGAATCTTTACCCTAAAACTGTCTCATCTTCTAGAAACCTTAATGATTTTTTGTATATTTGATTATATTATCATTCCCAAGACAGTCTGACAATTTATCAATATCACCATCTTTTCAATATATATTATATTTTGATTTATATCAAGAAATACCACCATGCCACCTCCAAACAGATTTGCCAAATACAGTGGTAATTTGACAAGACACCAACAATATATGCAAATGTTCATTCTCACTCATAGTCTATCCCATTCAAACTATTCATTCAGAACCAGAGTTGCACCAGTTTTTAAACCAGAACATTTTAAAGAGACACTACATACTTTTCCTCAGAATGGGCTGAAACATCATTGCACAATTTTTTATTATATGCAAATGAGCAGCATCTGATTAGATCCTGAGGCAGCTTCACCTAGGTGTTCATAGGAATAGCAATGGGAGCTGGGGAAGAATATTTCATAACTGAAGTATATTTTCCCTTGGGGGACACCACCATTTGATTTTGACATTTATTTGTCCTGTGCTGTAAAGGACAAAACTACAATTACACTTTTTTTCTACTGTGCAGTGGTCACAGTGTCAGAAAAAATTAAATCAAAGGTAGCATGTTCTCACAAAAAAAAAAAAAAAAAAAAAAAAAAAAAAAAAAAACAAAACCCAAAACT
>VWZD01009950.1:42627-107915 GCA_013396695.1 Sakesphorus luctuosus
ATTCAAACCTATACAAATCTATGTTTACTATGTACCTTGTTATGTAACAAATAGTTTTACTTTCTTGAATTCCGCTGGCAACATTCACACACCATGTAAAGAAATTTACTCACATTTTACACAAAGCATGTCTGGAATTCACCAATATTGAAAACAATGTATAATCTACTATTGCGTGTTTCATATCAAGGGTTTCCAAATTCCTTGAGCACAGTTTTCCTACATGGACCTAAAGTTTCCAGAAAAATTCTAGAATAGAAGTGTTAGACAGCTAGTCAGAAAGTCACACTTGCAAATCTGATCCAAATCTTAGTCCAAATTAGACCAATCAAACGTGTCATCATTTTCTTTCTTCCCAATGAATTTAAATGCAGTTGAACATGAATATTTCCTGGCAGTAACAGGTCTTTAGTACATGAAATTAGCATGGTTTATGATCTGATTGAACTCCATTAGTTGAAATAAATAATTACAAACAAGAAAAAAAAAATTGGTACCACTTGGTAAAAATGTGAAAAGTAGTACATTAAGCCAAATTTAAGAAAATGTATGCCTGCCTTTGGAGTAGAAGTAGACTAAATTACAATGTCATGATATTTACAGAAAGCAGTCATGGTCACTTTGATCTGAATGAAGATAAAACCTGATAATAGGATGAGAGGAAAACAAATACAATATATGAAAACTGAGAAGTTTTTTTAAAAATTTAATGTCGTTTTGAATCTTTCATCCACTGCCGATTTAAACAGTCATGGTGAATCAGTAGATGGGAGCAATGACTTCACTACTAGAATATTTGCTTCTCTTCTGCATCGGACTCAGTTCAAATGAGCATTGCAGCACATCTCTTTAAATACACAAATAGCCCTCCTAAAGAAATAATAGTGTTTGGATGCTTGAATTACACACTTGCATTGCAGGCACATAGATCAACCAGGTCACCAAAAGGAAAATGATGTATCGGTAGTATGTAATAACCTCCCTAAGATCTGGAATATGCGGGGTTTATGAATAATAGCATGTACAAGAGACATTACGCTCAAGTCATTCAAAGTGGATGCTTCCTATTTCTAGAAAGGATACTGTAGTAATAACACTGATATGAGTTCTTCATAACAGCTGTGTCTTTAGTCCAAAAAAGAGGCCACTTCTCAAGAGGTGGAAGGCCAGATAACTTTATATCCACTTATTACTTAGCCTCTGACACTGACTCTGATGACACAGTTAATAGAAACAGTAACAGATTCTATGGAAAGGTAGTTTTTTGCAAAAGCTTAACCAATGAAGTTCCTTATGCTTTTGTTGGATGAATGTTGATTTGATTTAGTTATAAATAAGCAACTCTTGAAAGGGCATCAAACAACTTTTCTGATTAACATTAGCCTTAATTTGGTTCTCAGCAGTGCAATAGTGTGGAAAGTTTCCCCACCAGGTATAGCTCTCAGTACGACACAACACATGTGACAGATTGAAGTACAGCCAGCTTCAGTTCTGGAATAGGGGAGTAGGATCATTGCTTGCTGTATGTATTTATTTATTTGAAAATTTGATAATAAAAAAGTATTATTATAGTTACAATTTCTCTCATAACACTACATGCTTTTTCCTGAAGGTTTCAAAATTTCACTGAACCTCCTAAAAACGGAAAGTTACATACTCTAATGATTTTATATAGCAGATTTTAAAAAAACCCCACACATATTTGCTTTCTAAAATGCAGTGGTTTATAATAATATATTATAACATTTAGGACTTAAATACCAATGCTTTAGTGCAATAAAACTTTTAGTGATTCCCTGGCATGTCCTGTTCAGACTTAAGTTCCTCATTTACATAGCTGATGTCCCCCAAGAGACAGACAAGCTTCAAGTTAATTATCCATGTAGCTGTAAGAACTCCTGTTTCTTTGGTAAGAACTCTCTAAAAGAAAACTACAGTTATTAAATATTACTTTGAATTTCAAAAAGTAATCAAATTGCATTAAAAGAGGCACTAAAGAGATACTTAAATTTAATATTCTTTGCAGACTAAATAATCTATAAACCATGTACAACTCTTACATAATCTACAAATAAAACAACTGTTAAAAACTAACAACCAGCCCAGCCTTCAGTAATTTCAGGCATTACAAATACTCAGAGCAAAAGGGCTCTTCAGCAGACCCCACACTACTCCATACCATAGTCATTTTACATGAAAGCAAGATTGCACCTATTCAAAGCAGTGACACATTCCTGACTGCTTCTAGTGGAGCAGGTTAAATTACTAATAGCTTATAAAAATGTGGAGAGAATCACACTTTTTACACAAAATAACAAGTGAGACAATACATACTTCTGAAATGAAATGCAACTGTTGCAAAGACACCAACATATCTTCTCTATCTCACCAAACTGCAATTATAGGGAGGAGCAACAGAGATATACTGTAGAGTATATGTTGCCCTTGTGACCAAAAGCGCCTTTAAAAAACCCATTTAATGTATCACGGAAAAGAGGAACACAATAACTAGTAAGCATAAAATGGACTTTAATTCTAACTGTTCTACACATCTTCCACTCAGTATCAAAACACCTTCAGTACAGTATTAGACAATACCTAACAAAAGTCATCTGTGGCTCGTTCTCTGTCATTCTCAGCTTCAGCTAGCAGTTTGCGAGTACAAATATCAGGTGAAATAATTAATCCGAGTATTTTACAATAAATGAACATGTGGATCTATTTTCCAGAGTCTCGTGATGACTTACATGAGAGTTAAATTCATTGACTGTCTCCAAATTATTACATGCATCCTATAATTAAGTTACAATGAATGAATAGAGTGTGGATGCTCTTCCGTACACTGATGACAACAATCTCATTCCACAAAGACCTTGGAGGTCATTCANNNNAAAGACCTTGGAGGTCATTCAAGAAACAATTAGATGTCCTGCTATCTAGACTAAAAAGAAAGAAGGCTGAGGGCAGAATAGTCTTTCTTCTATTTCCTACAGCTTCAGTGCTCACACATTCAAATAAAGCCAAACAATGTCAAGCCATGGAGCAACACACACAAAATACACATGCCTTGTAAAAAGCTGGTATTCTTCCCAGCAAAATGAAGTGGGAAGAGTTGTGTCCAACATTTTACAGAAAGGTACTTGTCAACTAATTTCTATTATTTTAGATTCTCAGCATTGCTGAGAACAAAGTGAAAAGCCGTAAGTAAAACGATTGTCATTATTCTGCGAGGTTAAAACAGAATAGGATAAACACTGATGTCATCTGTGCATGCATTCAGCTCTGAGGTAAAAAGCATTAATGCGAAACAGAAAGAGGCAAGACCTAATTTTTATATGTCAACCAAGAGTCTTACATCATATGTAGAAAGCATGGCTGATATTTCCTGGCACTTTACATTTGATCAAATTTTTGATCTAATGTGTTAAAGACAGTTAAAACTCAGTAATGCTCACAGACTTTGGGAATGCAAAATCATGTAATCCTTAGGCAGATACTGTTACTATTGACTTCAAAGAAGAGAAGAAGAGCTCAAATAGGCAAAGTCTATTGTCACTTTGGGATGATGCTTTCTGGCTGAAACACAAAACGATGTTGACAGACAACTGCATAATAGTAACTTTAACATCTCTTCAGTCAAAAGGAGGATCACTGAGTAGTAGACTTTTAAGGTGCTTGCGGGACTGTATGGAACTGGTTCCTCCAGGAGCCTCTTCTGAATTGGGGAAATCAGCCTCTGAAGCTTTCACTCAATCACTTACTTCTATAGAATGGAAATGCAATGTGAAAACTTAAAACTTACAGAAAGTATCTTCTAAGATACAAATGGTTCATAACTCCCTGCCCTGAAATATTTCAACCTTTCTTTCCTTCCTTTTCAGTTTTTTCCCTCAGCCTACCTATTTCTAGTGGAACCAAGAAATAATTATGGGATGAGTGGAGCAAGTATCAGTAATGAGGTAGGCTTTGCAGTTTGATCTGAACAGTTGCCTAGGTGAAGTTCAAAGAACAATGCAGACCACTAGAAGATTTGTCACTAGAAGACTTGCCACTAGATTTGTCTCAGAAATAATGGCTTGTTTAAAGTACAGCTTTAGACCAGAGATACACAAAATATTGAGACAAAAGCACAGTCCTGGACTATTAGAGTGAGAAAAAAATTAACTCCAACCACAGAAATAAATTAAATTAATAAAGGAAGCATGGGGGGTTTTTTTTGGTTTTTTTTTAAATCTAAGCATTAGCATTTCTTTTCCCTTCACATTTAAGTCCACCAATGAAGAGTCAAACTACGCAGGACCTGAGCTCTGAATTAAGTAAGGAACTATAGAGAAATTCAAGAATATAGAACCATGTCAACAGATGCTTTCAAACAAAAAATAATAGAAAAGAAAATGCAATGACTATCATTGAAAAGAAGATAGGAAATTAAGAGCCTTTTTTTGTCTTGGTCTGGATGAGGACCAAGAGTGACTACAGCCAGCACTCCGATTATCTTGAATACAGATTCAGTAACCAGCAAGAGAGAATCTATTTTAAAAATTAGATGTGAAATCTGTTTTTCAAAAGAGATGAAGCTGCCTACTTGCTATGAAGATTGGATTTTCCCTAATCAGAACAATGTGTAATTGCCTTTGGATTCTTGCCATTGTTTTCAGTCCATGCAGCGTTATTTCGCATGAAGAAACTGAAGCTAAACAGAGCTCTCTATCATATTGATCCTATTTATGACAGTCTTAATCCTGCAGTGAAATGAGTTCAGACATAGACAGGGCACATTCTTGGATCTGCAGCTAAATATTTGTTATGAAACTCCTAATTAATTAGCACTAGATTCCACATTTGTACCCTTGCATCATTCCCAAAATCATATCCCATCACATCATGCACCACAAAACAATATTAGGATCTGAATTTATACCATAGACCTACATTTTGTATTTGTCACCCATTGAGTTTGTGTGGTGTAGAGTACCCAACTTCACTGTTTCATGCTTAATGAGAATTGGAACATCTCATGCCATATTTAAATTTACAGAAATGCTGACGGCACAAATTTTCTCACACTTCTTTACAGTATGTGAGATTGTTGGGACACCACATGCAAAAGGCAAAGAATATATCCTGTCTCCTCCTTGTGGCACAGAGAGAGGCGATCAATCAAAAAGGTGCTCAGAGTCAGATGAAATGGCTGTATGGTGCTTCAGTGTTCAAATTATGTGTGTTCTTTAAAAAAATTGAATGCTGGATAATGATTTTCCACACTGCTCTACTACAGGTAAGTTCAAAAGCAGTCATTGTCAGTATGCTGATTGATGTAAAGCTTTCAGTCTCTGGGGGGAAGAGTATAGCACTTCCTACTGCTTGATCCATAAAGCAGCATTTACTGCAGCCCACCTTCCTGGTCTGTGCTGCATAATACATTGCCAGATTATGGGAGTTAGGGAATTAAAAGGAAAAGAAAAGAATGGATGAAAAAGCCCTGACCCCCTCCTCCACAGGTGAAATATTTGAGTCCCTGCCTCAGGGTATTGGAAGTTGACACTAATTGCCATCCAGATACCCACTATTCACATTCACCTAAATATTTCCCACTTCTGGCTGATCAACCAACATAAAATTTAATTCGAAAAGTTTTCACTTAATGTTTGCATCCTGTGATGACTAGCTGGGACTGTAAGCATTCACTATTAGAGGTATGGTATAAAAAGGGAGAATAGCACTGTGTGAAGGAGCCCAAGTGAAGGGGGAAAAAGGCTCTTAACGATACACACTTCAAGTTTCTTTTGCAAAGAACCAACAACTTGCACTTCAAGTGATACTTCATGTACCAAGTACTGTGCCAGTTGTTTGATTCTGTATTTGCTACTTACTGATCACTGTCTGGATTTTTGTAGACATTTTCTTATGGCTGTTGAACAGAAACCTGCAATACTATCCACAGATAGGAAGCGGAAAGGATTATTGATCTTTGTCTGCTTTGATGTGCTGCTTTCTGGGAGTGAAAACCAATCTGTTACAATCAGATGCGGCACAGCCTGAATTATATTGAGGTTCCCATCAATATATAGAATATGTGGGAGCAAATAAACAGTATTCACAAAAGAAACACTTGACCAGGTTATTAACCAACTCTGGGTGTCGAAAAAAGAAATTCGTGTGGGATCCAGAGAGGTCTCATTCTTAAAGACCTTTTGGGGATAAAAATACAAGAAAGGATGCATTTGATATGGGAGACCATGCAGAGAAGGCAAAGAAGGATTTGTGCTTTATGAAGTGTTAAAGTTACTTCTGTAATGATAGTCTATTTAGAACAGAAATGCCCCATTTAAAAAAAAAAAAAAGAAAACAAAAGAAATGAAAGCAACTGACATTCAGAACTTACAAACCTTGTTGGCAGCCTTAGAAATTGTACCTAAAAGGGAGAAAAGGACTACACAGTTCCAAAACTGAAAAGCCTTGCTAAAAAGTGTTTACAATCCAAGAGAAGGAAACTAAACACAGTCATCAAGAAAGAGAGACTCAAAGCCAATGATTAGAAACAAGATCTGAAAGTATGGATTGATAGTGTTCAGCAGGTAATACTGTCCCTACTTCCTTAGAGCTTGCTACCATCTGCCTACCAGCTCCAGGAAGGGCAAGCAGACAAAGGAGAATATTGGTTACAAACAGGGATGGATGCCAAAATGAGACTGGCCTAAGGAACAAGTGACACAATGTAATTTATTCAGAAACAAAGACAAAACACAGGTGTGTATCTTACAGATTTAAAATATGCTTGTATATGGTTTTGCAATGCTTTGCATATTGTTTTTTTTTTCCTTAAACTTAAAAATCATCTGCAAATCAAAACAGTACCCACTTTTGCAGAGGTCTAACTACACAAAGTTTAAGAGTTACTCTTATACAGGCACAACTTCTAGCTGAGTCTCCTCACAGAGATTTCTTGTAGGTATCTCACTGCAAAGGCAGAGATGTTAGTGCTTTGCCAAGCCAAAAGTACTCCATAACAGTGGTAAAGTGTGGCATGAAGGCTTAATTCATCAATAGAACAGGAAAAATGGCCCAATATATGTTAATGACAATAGCTTAATGGAAGTAGAATTACATAGGCCTGAGGGAAATATGAAAATATTGTAGGATGGAGTCAAAGGGAGCTTAGTGAGTATCACAGCATGGCAAGCATACATACTAGAGCAATAAAGTAATATAAGCAACATCCTGTCATTTTGCATAACTCATCCAATGCATCTTTTCAGCATGCAAAGGTAGAAAACACAAATAAGTGAAACTAAATATTGAAGGCAACTTCAGTACCCTAAATACTACCAATGCATTAGAATATCTGGGACAATATATTTTCTTCTGGCATAAGACTCCTAACCTTGAAGTCAAACAGTTTACCTTTGAATGTGTCAAATGGTACTTGACATTTACAGTGAGGCACCTGACTCAAAGAGTCAAAAAAATATTTTCTCCCCAAAGCACCAGGTCAACATTTTCCTAAACATAACCACCAACACAAGATTTCTGTAATCTTATTATTCCACTTATTTAACTCTATCAAAATATCTTTAGGTGGAATTCTTAAAGAAAAAGACAGGTTTCAGAGATTGCACTGGTGCCTCTTGCAAATGTAAATGGCCTTGACATAACGAGTTAGATGCAGAACAGTATACTGCATAATAAATACAGAGAACGCTGAAGCAGGGCCTTAACTTTAATTATTTGGAGAGGTTTATGAGAATCTTCTGTTCTTGGGGTTTCAATTTTTCTTTGGAAGAGTAAATAAAATTAACTCAATTTCCAGCTGTGGACAGATTGTGGGCAGATAGATAATTACCCTGCCATACCCGTGGGTAGCCAACTTCCCCTACTGTTCAGTATCATCTGAATTGTTTGTCTTATCTCACACTGATTTTGACTTTGTTGATAAGAATGCAGGTGACATTTATCTCTTTACACAAACATGTATTAGCAAGCCATTTTTAGAGATGCAGGTTAAGTAAGGGACCATTAGGCATATATATGGGCAGACACATAGCGAATCTAGTAACAACAAAGATCAGAAAGGAATTGTTACATTTGGGGAGAATGTGATTGAAAATTAAAGGATAAAATCAAGTATGTGTCACTATTCTCTCAGTGCTAAAAGAAAGCAGGAAAATAATGATCTGTAATTCCAACAGGGAGCAAAAAGAATCAGACCTTCTACAGCCATTAGAGGTGCTTCACCCCATACTCCTCTTTTGATTTCCTCGTGAAGCCATACACTGAATAAATTCCTGGCACAGTTCTGTCAAATTTCCTATCTCTGTAGCCAGTTATTAAATACCTGAGTTCAACAAGAGAAGTGACAAATTAGTATTACATGAAAAGGAACTATTTGGGTATTTTGGCATTTTCTTGACACAGCTGCTATGTAACCAATAAGAGCTGGATTCATCCAGATGACAATGACTTAATTGTAATATTACACCGCTTAAAGTGCTACAAAAAGTAGCACTTTTTGTGCAAAACTGACCCCAGTCAGGAGATCCAGAATGTGTTATGCTGGCACCAGCATGCAACATGTTCTACAATCAATAGAGTGAAACTACTTTGAAAGAGATCAAACCCTCGAAGTTGGCTAGAGTTGGCCAGAATAAGGGCTGTGTCTGAACTTTGGCTCCTTGCAAAAGCTCGGTTGTGGCTCTGCCTTCAGACTCCAGCCACAGACCAAATGCATGGGCCACTGTGCAGCCCAAAGGGTAAAAATCTTGAAGTCAAAAGATGATACTGAACTGAGATACTAACTTCGAAGTCTGTGGATAGGTGGAGATAGGTCCACCTGTGGAAAGACAGGCAGAGTCCACTCCCTAGCCATTTGTAACATATTTAAAAATTTATTTATGAAGCATACAGTGGATAAAGATAGAAAAGTTAATTTCCATTCTTGTAGCTTTCAATATTCTGCAAGATGCAAGATGACAGAAAGAAGCATATATGATTAGAAAGTTAGTCAAACTGACATTTTTTTCCCCATATTGAGTCATAAGTGATGATAGAAACCTATACTTGACATATTAATGCCCAGAGTTTGGGACAAATTCTTTTGAAAAATAATTTTATTGCATTATAATTTCAGATTATTTGGTAATTAAAAGGTTTAAAATTGTATAAAATCAGACAAAATTTCAGTATGCTATATGTACATTTTTTATTAATATTATTTTCAACTGATAAACAATGGCATAGCAGCAAAAATGCCTTCAGTCTCAACTCTAGCCAACAATGTGAAGATTGTTAAGAATGAACAGAATACAAAAACTCCGCAACAACTGAGAGTTGGTTTTGACAGAAATATTTTCAGCATTAATTGTGGCATTGTAACTGAAATGTGGAAGACTTTGCACAGATTCGTAGTCAGTACAGCAGTAATAATCCTTGACATACAATATTTTTGAGCCACTGCTGCCGCTGCCCCTATGCAATGTGTTAAAGCTATGAACTTCCAAACCCAATCAGAAGATGTCACAAACATTACCACTCCGCTCCTCAGCACATGGCAGTGAGTCAGGGCAGGCCTCTGGGAGATTTGAAACGAGTGGTGAAGTACAGTAGCAAGGCAAGAGAAGCCCTCAGAGGTCTAAACTCTCACACTTCTGTCACTGTAACTTGGTCTGACTCGAAGCCAGCAAATGCTGCAGCTGCTGCTCTTTCTCATGCTATATGTAAACACATGTACCCTGTGCATTTAGCAGGTTCTTGTTTCAAAGAAAAGAAAAAAAAAAGACAAAAAAATTCCCACCACATTTTTTCAGATTAGAAAATAAATCTTTCTTGTATTCTTTTTTAACCACAGATTTCACTTCATCAGGCTTCTTTGTAAATTGTCTTACAATATTGTACACAATCTCAGTTGAAAAGAAAGTGAAATTGATATGTACATGTGGCATATACAGACCACAAAATTTCTCTGCATGTGTTCTCTGCTACTCAGTTTACATGGGCAATAAGGATAATAGAATTTCCACAGCTTTTTCACCTTTCATACCCATTCCAGATTCTTTAAGGGTCTCTGAGGGCCTAGTTCAAGGCATGATATTTAATGGTCCATAGAAAATACAAATCCACTCATCTGATTTTAAAAATGACCACTTACTTTGGTACATAAAGATATTTGAAAAGTATTTTTTACCAGAACATATATGATACTATTGTGAATGATCACAGGGAGTTTTGCACAAATTCCAAGTGTCTGTTGTATGCAATCCCTGCATAGATGGAGCCAGACATTGCTCCCTGCTCCTTGTTTATAGTTGTCACTAACATAAACAAAAGTTAAAAATTTTCAGATTACTCCATATCCCTTCTGTCCTTATCCAATCTGATTTCCTTCTTATGGCAAAGTAATCCACCAAGCTGATCAAGGGAAGCTGGTTGTTATGATCTTTTTGGATTTCAGTAAAGCTTTTAATACTGTATCTCACAGGATCCTTCCGGACAAAATGTCCAGCAATCAGCTGGACAAACACATCATGTGGTGGGTGAGCAGTTGGCTCACAGGTCAAGCGCAGAGGGTAATAGTGAATGGGGGAACATCAGACTGGTGACCTGTCAGTAGTGGGGTTCCACAGAGCTCCATCTTGGGCCCTGTTCTCTTCAACATGTTCATGAATGACTTGGACAAAGGACTGGAAGGGATACTAAGTAAGTTTGCAGGTGACACAAAACTGGAAGAGGCTGTTTGCTCCCTCAAAGGCAGGGAGGCCCTGCAGTGAGACCTCAGATTAGAGGGCTGGGCATTCACCAACCACATGAAGTTTAACAAGAGCAAGTGCCATATTCTGCACCTAGGATGCGGAAACCCGGGATGTTCATACATACAGAGACTGGGGAATGAGATGCTGGAAAGCAGTGTCGTGGAAAGCAGGATCTGGGGGTCCTGGTCAATAGCAAGTTGCCTGTGAGTCAGCAGTGCCCTGGCAGCCAAGAGAGCAAACCGTGTCCTGGGGGCTGTTAGAGTCCAGATTTGTATCTTACCAGGTTGTTTAATTGATGGGTCGAATCAACCATCTTCTCTGTGTGTGCTGGGGGGAGAAAAGGCTACGGCTTGGCCTGCAGGCACATGGCCAGGCCTGTCCCCATAGTAAGGCTGGCAGCCTTACCACAGTCTCCACAGCTGGAAGGCATATGGCATAGAAGTCACATGGGGCACCTGCCAGTTAATAAGGTCAGCCTGATAGCCCACCCACACCACACCCTCTGGGCCTCTGACTGGCTATGGCACCTCTCACTTTAGCTAAGAGGACACTGAGTGGTCAGTGAAACAGATGTCCTTCCTAGAGGGAGTGGCCACAGTACACAAAGGCTCCACACACAGGCTCCGTCTTCGTCTGTTCCTTTGTCTCTGGACCATCCAGTATGTGAGCTCTTGGTGATAACTTTTTCTCTCCTTTCTTTCTCTCTTATTCTTTCTTCGTTTAATCCCTCTTTCTTTACTGTTTTCTTCCTGTTGTGAGTAACTTAATACTGATTGTAGTATTTCACTTAAGTTGTGGTATTTCACATCATTGTGGGCTGGGGTTTGCTGAGTGCAGAAAGGTTGCATACCTCACAGCAATGCCTGCCAGCTGGTAAAACCCTGGGAAGAATTTAAAAGCAGAGCTCAGAATGCTGTTTCAAGGGAGGCAAGGAAGTCCTTTTGTTCCTAGTAGCCTGCTATAAGTACAATGATTTTGTATTTTCCTTGGTTGTATGTTGCTTTTGTAAACCCTTTTTGCCGAAACACCTATACTTTCACTGAATTAAAAGAAACCTCTTAGAGAAGGAAATGTGTGTAGCTTTTCCTCTGAACATGAACTTGAGGTATTAAAGAAGCAGTGTCAGGACACAAGGGAATGGCCTGAAGTTGTGTCAACGGAGGTGTAGGTTGGATATTAGAAAGAGGTTATTCATCCAGAGGGTGGTTGGGTGCTGGAACAGGTTCCCTACGGTGGTCACAGCACCAAGCCTGAGAGAGTTCAAGAAGTGTTTGGACAATACTCTTGGCCACATGGTGTGACTCTTGGGGATGGTGTCCTGTGCAGGAGTCGAACTCGGTGATCCTTGTGGGTCCCTTCCAACTCAGCATATTCTGTGATTCTGTGATAATTCTGATTATAGTTGCAAGGCATGGGTTGCCACAATCACAGTCTATGAAATGTTGGACTGAGTAAAGTCCTGAATATATTTTATCTCTGTGCATTAGAGGGCATTTATTACACAATATCTCCAGAACAGTAGTGTTACCTGTATTTATAGTAATAAAAACTACGAACATGGCAGTAAAAAAAATTACATACAAACCTCACTTTACATGGACTTTACTGTTTTCATAAACAAGGATGCCCCAAATATTAAATCTTTTATATTTTATTAGACCTAGACAATGACACATCTTCAAACAAATATTGTTCTCTGGACAAAATTCTGAAATAGTTAGAAGCCAAATACGTTTATCAGTTGCTGATTCCTCCAGAACTGAAAAGATCATGACCAAATGTCTTGCTTTTCTACCAGTCTCATCATAACTCAAAGAATCAGTTTTACATACCCCAACAAACCCCACCCTCCCCTCACAGGTGAAACCCTTCAAGTCAGCTCTTCTAGCCTGGCCCTGATTGTTACAGGTCAGGGCCAAATTATGGATTTAAATGCAGGCATTTGCAGTTTAGGACAAAGCCATTCTTTGTTTCTCAGAGTGAGATTTAGCCAGAAATTATTTTATTCAAAACAAACCTGATAAAAGGGAGAATGACAGGAGTGAGATGTGGCTCCTCCTTCCACAAAGGATGCTCCCTCAGTAGCAGAATCCTCCTCTCCTTTTCCCTCCCTCAGTTTGACAATTGCAGAGTGCCAAGACATGGAAATCATCCTTCCTCTGGTGACATCTGTCTCCCCAAAGAGCTCCGGAGGCAGTTATTATGATAGCTTTGGAGTCTGTCATATGATTAGGTGAATATCGAACAGTCTGGGACTTCATTTTCTTAATGCCAGTTCCTGTGGCTCACATTTGACTGTCTGGTGCTCTGGTTTCAGCTGGAGTATGTTTAATTTACTTCCTAGTAGCTGGTACAGAGCTGTATTTGGATTTAGGATGAGAATAATTTTGATAACACACTGATGTTTTAGTTGTTAATAAGCAGCATTTACACTGAGTCAAGGACTTCTTAGCTTCTCACACCACCTCACCAGTGAGGAGGTTGGGGGGCAAAAAGCTGGGAGGGGACACAACTGGGACAGATGACCCAAAGTGGCCAAGGGGATATTTCAGACCATACAACATTGTGCTCAGTAGAGATAGGGGAAAGAAGTGTCTATGTCGTGTTTAAACCACAAGAGTTGGAATTATTATGTGTGATTTTATTTTCATTTTTTGTGCTAAAAAAAAGTGAAGAAAAAGGCTTAAAATTTGTTTATTTATAGAGCTTGTACTTTAGGAATGCCTTCTCTTCATTTATTGTATGGTATATCCATAACCATCAGTCAGCATTGTCCATTTAGGCATCTACTGAACATACTGAGTTCTCATTAAGGAAAACCTGATGCTTATGAACATGTAAAAAAGCTTTATATGCCACTTCTTTGCAGAGACTTCAGAAAACTCATTAATGAACCATAAATGAAAAAGACTTCTTTAAAATAATAGCTCTCCTAAGAAATGGCATTTAAAAGGAGTAGTGATTCATATCAGAAACAAGTCAAAAGAGTTGAAGAAGTTTTAAGCATTATCCTTTTCAGTATGTCTATCAATAGAAAGCTGACAATAGTATTATTGCTATTTACATATTGGTAACATGCTGGTATGAATTTGCATAACGTATTGTAGTTCTGTGCTCTAGGGACTTGCATTGTAACATATTGGTGCTTAATGAACTCTGAAAAAATTGATTTTCCACAGAGTAAATTAAGGAATGCATTATAGCTGTTAAAGCAATCTTAAGGGAAATCTGAGGCTTCCACTGCAGTACCGTGCTTAGTAAGTAATAAATTACATGTTATACTTATTTGCCTTAATTCATGCTAATTTTGTCCAATTAATGTATCACAGTAATTCAGAAGCCTGTCACAGGAGAGCTAATTATTTATTGGATTTTTGTGTTCAGCTCCCTAGGAGTCTACTAGCAAACAAACTTGCGACTGTCTTTCTGTTAGGTCCACAATGACATTCTTATGTCTTACTGGGGAAAGAAAAAGAGTGTTATTCTTTTTAATTTTTGTTTCCATTATAAAAATGGATCTTTGTTCATTTAAGTTAGTTTTTTGTTTAAAAGTTGGTGTCACATCATGAAAAGCTGCCATACTCTTAGTATGAAATCCAATGTTTTTTCTCTTCCTGTAAATGCATGAACATGACATAATTCTTATTAAAGAACATAGCAGGACTTTTCATACCCTGAAAGATTTGGCCATGTGTGTGTTAAGTTCAAGGAAAAAACCCATCTCTTTCTTTTCACTGAAACTTGTGTTTCAAAATCCATTGGCTTGAAAAATCACAATGTGCCCATAGCAATTGATACTATTTCAAAAAACTCATATTTTTAACAGTAGCAGAACATTAATTCACAGCAAAATTTGAATTATTTATGAGATTAATTTGTGCAATTCATACCTATAAATAATATGGCAGTTGCTAAATAATTTGCACAGAGTGATAAGATGCAGACATCACAGTTAAACAGTTAAACAATAAGTTAAACAGATGCAGACATCGCAGTTAAACAATAGCTGTGAAATACCCACTATCTGCTGGCATTCTGTCATGCACAAGCATTTACAGGAAATTATTTGGTGGTGGTGGAAAGTATTAGATCTGATACTTGGCTTCTTCTCATGGGTAGCAGGAGAATACTTGTCAGTTGATTACTGTCTTCTACCCTATGTGAAAAGAAGTGATATTTCTTTAAATGTATAATGCAAAGTGACGTTACCAGCAGGCTACATAAAATCATGTGATGTAACCTGCCATAATATGATGCACATGACCGACTGTGTCACAAATTTAAAGAGACTTATTTTAGAAGAACTGGCAAGAAAAAAATATTACCCCTACTCCTTTTCAGTCAGTTGCCATTGATCTGTGTTTGCCTATAGCCAAATGAATACCTGATAGTTCAGTAAACGTCCCTGAGCAATATACAATCTTGCACTTACTGTAGATATTATTATCACTTTAAAAGCATCTGTCAAGTACTTCATAGTTTTCTGCCATTGTTTTTCAATCTCTTCCTTCCTCATAAGCATGCAAAAACTCATCAAAGAACTAACTATCCAGTCCTTTCTTCTTGGAAAACAGTTGTTGAATTGTTTACGTAATTCAGAATTTGAAGTGGTTTTCTTCATTTTTTTACTTGATACCTCCACTCTGGAAAATATAAAGCCCGCACTTAAATATTAAATGTGTTTTAAACCCCCCTAAAGTCATCAGAGACAATGACTGAGCTTTCCTTTTAACTAGAAGCTTTATTTTTGGACTGCATTACCAGGACATTCTGGACAAGGGGATGGAGTATGTTCATACCTTCCAAGGGTGAGAGTACATGTGGCCAACTGTACCATGAAAACATTATGGCTGTTTTATGAATGGTTCAGAAAAAGGGATAAACTATACAAAAGAACAGCAACCAATAAAGAAAACTCAGGAATCAGGAAGAAAAGACCTTTATGACAATGTCAGAAAATTATTCCTGTCAGCAAATACATCAATTTTGAAAGCCCACTTGCCTGAAAATATTCATAACTTTTTCCACCTCTCAATCTTTTTTCCTATGAGTAGTCTACATCATTGCCTATATGGAGAAGTGTAAGTAGCCTCTTTGTGAGCCAAAACCCACACAACCTGACATGCAAATCATCTTAAACACTAATGATATGAAACAGGTGACAGAGGGTTTGCATTTGAAGGATGTCACATTGTGCATAGAGAGAACAGGAAAAAAAAACCTAAAAAGTTAAAACAAGATTTGGAATCCCTAGTTGAAGTGAATGTTTTAAAGTGCCCATGTTTACTTTCTTGTTAAGCTAATATATTTGCTTCTGCTAGATGTAGCAGAAACGTTTAACCTAACTTTTGTGTTACTTTAACTAATATAGAAACTTAAAAACACAATACCAAAATACCCTTGGGAGAGGGAAATCCGGAGATAAGGAACGAGATATTCATTAGAGACCCCATTTGTAAGAGAGACTATGCTTGCTGCTTCCTCCTCCAGGCCACCTTCCTGAAGAGCCCAGCTGCACAAGGAAGGTAGGGAAGAAGGGTATTATACTTCCCTTGTGCTTCTTTCTGGTTGTGCCATCTAATAAGGACCTCTCTTTAAAATCCTCTGCTTGCCACAGAGGCAGATGATTTCCTGCTAGATATTTCCTTGGGTTATTTTCTGGTCATTCAGAATATCACAGAAGAAACCAAATTTCAAACACTTTTTTGTACCTCAGAAATGTATGGAAATCTTGTGTCACATGGCAGCAAGTGGCAACACTGCTATGAACTTCAACAGCCCAAGAGTTCATCTGCAGCCTCTTGTTACACTGAACACCTGTAGATTATAATTTCTGATCTGTTACTTTCCCAGCACCAATGTGTTTTGTCATTTCTCCTGACACATGAAATGTTCTGACACTCCATTTCTTTCCAATGCAAAGACGACCTCTTTCTCCACATCTGGAATGTCTTTGTCTCACTCCTTTTCCCTCTCATGCCCTCCTGCCACTTCCCTTGCAAAGATCCATCAGCAAAGGGTTCCATATCTACTTTTTCAGACTGCCAACATTTTAGTGGTCTTTCATTACCCAACAAATTAAGAAAGGCTTTTCGTGAAAGAAAAATATGTATTTAAGATCACGTTCAAAATGTAGATTATTTGTGTAATCAGTGTCTATATTGTTTCCTGCCACACAAAATCTGTCCTGCTATGTCAGAAGGCTGTCTTGGTCAGAGCATAAAAGACACTTCACAAAACAAAACAAGTTTTACAGCTTATAAAGATTGCTAAACCAATCCTAGTCTCAGTGGTTTCAGAAAACAGTGCTGCTCAAAATAGCTGCATCCTTTTAAGACACTGCTGGATGCAGAGCCAGAACAAATGTCTTTTTGGTAATTCTTCATATTATCATGGACAAAATCAGTGCAGGAATCACTAGAGAGAAAGATGTAGATACTCTCATAAAACTGCAAGCTTTCATTCATTTATATGAACAGCATTCATTTACTCAACTGAGCTCATAAACAGATTATTTAAAGAAATGGAGAACAATGACAGGAGCATTTTTAAGTAATAACTAAGCAGCACCTTGGCCTTAATTATAACTCTAAATTAAAGCAGAAATCATGAAAATAGAAAAATTATCTAACTCAGCATTAATTATAGAATGCCAAAACCATGTGAGTTGGAAGGGAGCTCCAGAAGTCATCTGGTTTGACTTTCTGCTCAAAGCAGATCTGGTATATCAGACTGGGGCACAGTGGAAATCAGAAATATATATCCACTGGGGCACAGTGGAAATTGGAAATAGCAAGTCAAGGAAGGAAGTTAGTGGTTTGTTATAGAGTGAATTGTAGCAAAATGGAAGACAAGAGAAAGGAAACTCAATATAGAAATAAGGCAGACTATGGCTACAAAGAGAAGTTATAGGTGACTACACACCTGTATCTTGCTCCCATGTTGCCTTACGATACAGGTAATTGAATGAATTGTGCTAATAGACACTCACTCCAGATCTTCACTTTCCTGCCCATCAGCAGTCAATCAAGATGAAGAATACCCACAGTCTGGCTTCCAGGACTCGCTCATGACCATATTCTTCATCCTAAGCACCAAGAGCTGCTCATGTCCCTGTCATGTGTATGTGTCTATTGCATTCCTTCTTCACATCTCCCAAAACACTATCAAAATTAATTGTATCTATTTTTCTCTAATTTGAAAGGTGACTCTTCAATGTTATCCAGAGTTTGAAAAAAGTTTACTTTTTCTTCTGATATAATTAGGCTGGTTAGCACAAATAGCAAGAATTCTGCATGCTAGTCATGGATTTCCTTTCTTTCCATCTTGGGATTCTGGTATATATTTATGTGCCTTCCACAACAGAGAGGAGAGAACACAGCCACTGATTGTATACTTCTTGTTGCTACAACTGCAATTGCCAACTTTCTACAAAACCATTTCTTGGAAATGATGGTTCCATATGTAAATACAGGACCTGCTATAATCATCTTCAGAACTATGGTTCAATAAAATCTCTTGCAAAGAGGTCCATTACACAAGTGATGCCACCTGATTTGCAATTGTCCTTGTGGTCCATGAGAGGGTTACACCTCACCTACTGCTAATACAAAACTTTTTTGCAGCATACTACTGCAGTTCACTGTTGTATTTTTGAAGTGTTTTATACTGTTCTGCGGCAGTTAACAGAGGGACTGGTTTGAGGTCTTCAGGTGAAACGTATGATAGAAATACAAATAAACTACCAGCTTACTATTTGATGCAGAGACTGCTGCATAGCTCTACCTAGCCATTACATTTACTTTTCATGCCTATGGAAAGTATGCAGTCAGAGATTAATAGATGATGGTTTCATAATTCTTAAATACTTTTTTTTGTATCCTAAACCTATAGTGCCTTCAGACATTTTGTTCAGGAGATTTGGAATACTTTGCTGCTTGAAATAAAAAGAGCTTCAAGTGGCAGTGTTTTAAATCCAAACATTTCAGGCATTGATTTTACTTAGTTTTTCTAAAGTAACTCCTTTAGGAAATTGAGTGCTACATTGCTAATTTTACCTTTATTCATTTTAAAATGCTCCAGGATACTAGCACAAAGGGCACTGTAAAAATTGCATTGTGCTGTATTAGTTTTGAATAGGATGAGTTATAGAACTGTTTGAGACTTTGAATTTCCAGAATTTAGTTATTACAATGCTTATAATACTAAAGGTTTTTTATATAAGCATTTTATGTTTGGGGTTTTTTAATAATCATAATTTCTAAGAAATATCACCTATACACAGTCTGTAACTAAAGCTTTATGGTATTTTCTATTGCAATACATCTGTACAAAAGGATTTAATAGAACAGTTATTCACACCTATATAAATATAATTTAAAATGTAAATGTTCATGCCTAAATTACAGTGGGAATTAATTTCTTCATGCAATGAATCTTGCCATATTTCCAATGTTGATTAAGCTGCAATGGGATTTTTCTCTTGCAATACAACAAAGTACAGCATGCAAAAATCTATCTGAATATCACATAGTCAGAGTAAGTGGTTGTGTATTCAGAGTAAACAGTGCAAAATGAAACAATTTGTATGTACTTGAGAACATTTTTTTCAAAAGACATTTGGAGCTTTATGCCCTACTGCAGCACAATTAAATCTACAATAAATGTGTAACAAAGATTGTACTTCTTTTCCTTTGATGATTATACAAATTTATCCCAAACCATTTAGTTGATTTTAGTAAAAACTGGTTTGTAATACTTTCACTTTTAAAAGAATAATGTAATTTCATAGGTGTATTTTTCTCATAAGAATGCCTTAAAAAAAGATGAAATAGTGTGAAAATGTGAGTAATGTTGCAGAGATTCTGATTTTTGTCTCTCTTTTTTCTTCCAGAGATTTGTCTCAGGACCATTTATAATCTAGCATTCATGGAAAATGACAAATAGCTAGTACAAGCAAGCACAGAATTACTTTAAAAGCAATCAGCAAAATTTGAAAAACACCGTAAGTTGAGAGGGAAAAATAATCAAAAATATCCTAACAGGTAATCATTGGTTTAGGAAGAATAAATGGAATATTTCTTAATTGCTTTTTCAAGAACAGTGGAAAATATTGCTCACAGCCAGATACAGTGGGGGGTTTTTTCCCCACTGTCTCTTAACATGGGATAATTTGTGAAGGGATAACTTAGTATAGAAAAAACAAGGTAGATGAACTTAAGCAACATTTTAATAGATATACCACCAAACTTCAGCAGGTCATTGGGGAGGCAGATCAATAGCATATATGTTATCACTAACATCAAAAAGAATAGATCTATCACAGAAAAAACACCCCAAACTATTTAAAAATTTAAAGCATTATCTATGGCATTTTTATTCAAAGGCTTTTTTGAACACTTGTGTTTGCTTGCACACTTCTTTGACAATAGAAAGTTCTCACAAACCCTACTCTGATGGTCAAAGTACTACATGACATTTTTAGATTTCATATGTAACTAGATGTGATATGTGCTTCAGTTCTGTTTAAAATACATACATAGCAGTGATTAGAAGCCAGTTTTAAAGGAAAAGAGCAATACTGCAGTCATCCAAAAGAAAAATAAAAACAACAAAAACTAAACCAAAGTCAGGCAATGATACACATTTTTGCTTTTATACTTCTCTATATTAAACCACATGTTTATCACAATAAATCATGTATTACATAGTACTTATCTTTTGTTCTCTGTCTGAGCCATATCCAAAAAAACCCCTGAAATCCATGGTTATCTTCTCATTGGTCTTACATTTCTTGGAGCATGTCTTGGAGCATATCCAGTGTGACTTTCACTCTTGTACTACAGATCTGCCATTTTCCTTCCTCCTTGAGAACAATGCAATTTGTGGGTTTATCACTGGCCACTTGTTCAGGGCCACAGTGCAACAGACACTTTACTGATGAACTGAAAGTGCAATATTTGTGCTAACTTGAATAGCACAGGGTCTCTAAAGACATTCAGGCTGCCTCAGGTTTATGGTGAAACGTGGCCTGATGGGCCAAGAATATTGTGGAGGAGAGCAGTCAGTAGCAACAAGACAACCCAAACCACAAGTATCACCTGAAGTCATGAATGTATGTAACATTCACATCCTGCTGTTCTTCCCAGCTGGTAAGCTGGGAGACCAGACCTCCTGAGAGAACTAGAAACTGCAAATTTGTTAAAATTCTTTGATAACCAGGAGGTGTAATTAAGATATGTAATGTGTTATACAGCTTTAACTGTAAAATAGTCTGACTAATCTAAATTAACCTAATGTAATAAACTACATACTTTTCCATGAGTGGAATCTGCAGGGGTTAGAAAAGAATAAAACTGTTTCACACTTCTTACAAGCTGTACAATGACTGTTATCTTATTTAGAAAACAGAAATTTATGTGCAAGTGGGAAATGTTTCTGAGCCCCGGGGAGAACAATTTTTCATTAAAATATCCTGGTTGTCCAATGTGCCTCACCTAAAAAATCCACTGTGCAGGCTCGAAGGACACACCGACGTGGGTAGAGCCTTTCCCAAATCTTCGTTCACAAAGCCTGGCCATGATGATGATTTTTAATTAATAGTTACAAGAAATGCCAGTCTCTGGTCTGTATTCACATATCAAGTACAAAATTTTAAATTTACATGGACTTCTTCAAAGTCAGAAGACTGAGTCCAGTGTAAATGACAACAGTGTACTCTGTGACCCTAGCTTTCTCCTAGTAGAAGAATTTCATCTATAATCCTACTTTATAGCACATTACACTGAATGCATAAAAAATTACTGCAAAAATCCAACTTTTGAACTTTGAATTTTTCCTTTAAACAGCTACCTTAATGAAATTATTTGATATTTTGCCAACAAAATATGTGACAAAGAGATGAATTATCAAACTTAGAAAGCATAAGTCATTGCATATATTTTAAATCCTTTCAACACTACTCATCAGCTATTCTTTCACCTATACAATTAGAATAATTGAAAACAACTATGATGACCTGGACAGATCATTCAGTTCATCCTCTGTCCTAAAAGAAGGGTGAGTATTTGGGGTTTTTTTGTTTGGTTAGTTTTTGGTATTGGGGCTTTTTGTTTTTTTGTTTGTTTGTTTGTTTGTTTGTTTGTTTTGGGGGGGTTTTGGTGTGTTTTTTGGTGTGTGTGTGTTTTTTGGTGGTTTTGTTGTTGGTTTGTTTTTTTTTTTGCCTAACACAACAGGAAGATATCAAGAAAGTCAGATTTTAATATTTTTCAGGAGTCCAGTTCAGGAGCCTAGATATATAAAGGCAAATGAAATATTAGTTACCTCTCTTTGTAAGTTCAAGTTCCAGTTGGCAATTACCTGCAACTGCACATAAGGCCTGACATAATGTCCACTGAAATCAGTGTAAATTACCATTAATTTTCATAAACTTTGGAGTAACCCTCTATCCAGGCTCCCATGTGGAGAAATTACATGCACAAATGTAAACATACAATGTTTCATACAAACTTGACTACGCAATTTTTTTTCTGAAAGTTTGATCCATAAACAAACTCAAATCAGCATAACTGTTAGAAGAAAAATTCTCCTGCTAAATTGAAGCAACTTTCTTAAAATCAGAATATATTTCTTAATATCATCACTAACGAATGTAACGGCATTTTCATCTCTTCTCACATATTTTGCTGCATAGAACTTCATATACTTGATTAACCAGCAGTTTCTTCATGCAGCTCTAATAACAGCTCTTAACAGGACAACAAAGACAACTCACATGAAAAATTTAGATACCCACAGAGAACCTTTAAAAACACTAAAGCTCTGTTTCACTTATTGTTTCTTGAACAACAACCTTTTACCATTCTGAGTATTTGCTGTACAATGGAGATGTTAATAGTTACCCTCACACTGTACCTTATCTTTAAACCTCTCAGGCAGTGCATTCACATTTCATGTCCTTTCACAGTGCAGTTCACTTGGAGACAAAAGCAAGAGGAATTTGTTTCAGCTGAACTATTCCTTTTTAACAGACACTTTCCAGCTCACTTGCAGAAGCTGCCAAAAGGGAAATCAATGATTAAGATTAGCTTGCTTTCCCACCCTCTCCCACTGCCACTCCCAAGATCTGAAAGACCAGTAAGGTCATAGGTATTTTTAAAATTTATTTGTCATTGATCAGTGTCATTAAAGCATTTGCTAAATGATGACTTGTCAGCTAAGAGACAGCCCTACACCTCTAATCCTCCAATTGTACAGTCTTCTAAGATGACATCATGAAAACTTAAATTTGTCCTGTTGGAAACTGCTTTCAGGTTTTACACTTTTCCAACCACTGGTATTGATTTTTTTTTGCTACAAGAACAGTAAACCACTAATCATATTAATTATATATTAGTCTCTGGCTGGGCATTCTAGACATAGTGCTGAATTTTCATTTGTTTATATGCTCAAATCTGTGGGCGGTCCCGTGGCGTAGTGGTGAGCACTTCCGTCTCCGGCTCCTAGGTCGCGAGTTCGAGTCTCAGTACGGGCGGCCCCGGCAGTTAAATGCCACCCTGCCATCCGATCCCGTCAGATCTCGGATGCAAAGCAGGGTCAGCTCCAGTTAGTACTGAGTGCTGTAGACAGTCCTAAGGACCTCAGTGTCACTGTCCAAGCTCGCTCGGCCGTGGCAAATGAACCTTAGGACTTAAACGGTGGGGCCAGCTCTGCGCATGCTGGGCCTCACCTAAAAAATCCACTGCGCAGGCTCGGAGGGCACACGTGGGGTGAGCCCTTCCCAAATCTTCGTTCGCGAAGATTGGCCATTATTATATGCTCAAATCTAATGTAATTAGAGATGTGTATGACTAGGAAATGTTCTGTCTGGGTATTTTTAAATATACTACTAAAAATAACAATAGTAAAATTTTATAAACTTTTCTACTTTCACATGTATGTTGTTTATATATAATAAAAATGAAGTCTCATCCAATCAGAATTTAACCAGCTTAAAAGTGTTCATGGAATTTTTATTATTTATGTTACACAGAACATAATTAAAAACTATGTATTACCTGAAGACTTTAAAGATGATTACCACCTTGTAATACAAAATATTACTTTAAGCAGAGGTGGAACCAATCACTTATTCAAAGTCTCGTTATTAGGAAACACATTTCATCACGGATTTGTGATGAACATTTTGGCTACCATTTTCCACTGCAGAAATGCTGGAAATAATATAATAATTCTCATATGCATCTGTATTCTTTATTTGCAGACCCTGAACAAAATCTCATCATGAAAGGAATGTTGGTGTTCCTGAAGCCTGAAGACTCAACTACTTTTCTTGTCTGTAAATGAAGGTAAAGGTTCTCTTAGAACTAGGTAAGCAGAGAGTAGAAAAAACCTTGTATCAACACCCAGTATGGTGCTACTGCTGTTTTCATGCTGTGTTCTCTAAAGCTCCAACAGAGTGACCTGTCTCCAATCCTTTTTGATAGCAAGGTCTAGTTCCATGGCTAAAAGCTGCAACAAAGTCATAACTTACAAAAGCACTGTAGCATTTCCTGTATTAAAACATACCACATAAAGGTACAAAAGTTTCAAAGTTACTAAGTAACAGGAGGAGCAGAAATAGAATATATTGTAAGTAATACAGTATGTTTCAATAATTCCTTTTAAGGTTTGCAACCAGATGGTACAGGATGAATTTCATCAGTGGAAATATTATCATTTGGTATTTTTTATATATCTTCTAAATTGAGTTGTTGGGTTTTTTCCTCCATCACAGGTCTGCACTGAGCACTATTGTAAACATTTCCACCAAGAGAAATATGACCAAAACTGGTTCATATTGTCTAAGACCTACACAAGGGACAAGGCTGCCTATGGGAGTCTTTATCTTAGTACTGGCATTGGACATAAGCCTTGATTTAAGTTCCCAGGCAACAGATCTATCAAAGCTATATTACTGAGGTTCACACTGCCCCTGAAAGCTTTATTAGATGATTATTTCACAGCATGGAGGGAAATCTATTGAAAATTAGCATGTAGCATCAGCCAGTCATGGCTCATAGCTGAGGTTTGCGCTTTGTATCAAAAAGTAAAATTTTCCAAATAAGACAGTGTAAATGAAATTCCTCTCATTAACTTTACCTTTCTAATCTGACTTCTAGGACTGCAGTCAATGGGAGAAATGCCCATATCTAGAGTTGATGCCATCTTTCTTCTGTCTTAGGTCATCAATTTCTTGCAAGATGCATTGCCATCTGGAAGTGATCCTCTGCTTCTGGAGGCCACAGATGGAGCCCAGCTGCCTCACTGTAATGGCTGAAGTTCAACAACATGAACCCCAGCTTGGACAAAATGAGTAAGATTTGATGTATCCATCCAACCCATGGGATTCTGACAGACTCAAAGAATCATCTTGAATATTTACAGGATTCAGTATATTAGGCCATTCTTTTTGTAGAAGCAAACTGAGACAACTCATGCCAAGTTAAAACATGCCCACACTATTTCTTCAAAATGATTGGCCAGAAACAGTTATTTAGATAAACTTTTACAGTTTTGCCACAGTCAGAAAATGTATTTTTTTCTTCTATAAAAACACAATTACATGCTTTATGAAAGTGATTTTTTTAAAGAGACAGTTAAGACATCTGAATAATTTAAAGATACAGTTTAATCTTAACAAAGTTTGTCATTTTACATTATTAAATTGCTAAGAAATGTATTAATTCGGATCATGCAGTTCTGAGGTTATGAACAATTAAGGAAATGGGCAAGCTGTCTTGTTGACTTCAATTACTTTGGAAGGTGAGGGCTAGCAAGAGGCCAGGCAGGCAGCTCCTGCACCTGTGAGCAGCAGGTGGCAGTCCGGCGTTGACCGCCAGGTCTTCATGTTACAGTACTTGTCAGCCTAACCCTGTTGTGAAAGTCTTCTACACTTTTCTAGATACTAAATAACATACATTCACCCTGGGAATTTAAGGACAAAAATATTTGTTGCTGAGATTAAGATTAATGTTTTTCATAAATTTGCCCATACCACCTCACTGATGCTGAAATGCCAGGCAATTACTTAAAGCATATTTTCACAAATTAAGCTCTGAACTTTGGTCGTAGGCCAGACCAGAGTAGCACACCCCAAAAGTTTAAATAAAACCATGTACAGGTAATATGAGGCATAAAAATCTTTTATGTACTAGATCACTATGTTCTTCATAGCACATACAACAATTTCAAATATCTGTCACTCAAAATAAATTAAAAAAAAATCCTCACAGCTCCGAAATGAATACTGAAAAATTGTGCAAAATTGTGCTTATGGAAACAGATAGCTGTAGTTTCTAAGAAGGAATAATAATGATGATAATAATATTTTAATTTCACTGTTTAATTTTCACTGTTTATTGCACTCCTACAGTGCTGCAAAAAAATTATAAAGTCATAGTTCTAGTACCATTAGCTGTCCTATGAGGAAATAAACTTTGTATGTTTTGCATTCCCTGTTATGATATAAATACAGAGAGACCTTTACCAAAGTTGTGAAATGGTTTTCTATACACCTTTCAGTGTCATGTTTCATTTATCTGTTTTCAGAGATTTACAGCTCTCACCAGTGTAATTACAGTTTATCATTTGGCATCAATACACTCAAATACTATTTTATAAAATTCATATAATTTTAAAAAAGGAAACATCTAGACAAAGAAAAGAAATTAAAGCTGTATAATCCAGAAAACATCACTAGGAATTGGACGAACTACACTAGCTAACATCAATGAGCCACAGGGCAAATGAAGTAGTCTGCACATCTCAAGTGGGTTTTTTTCCTCATCCATCCTGAAGGGCTACCATTTCTGAGCATGGTTTTATACCACAGAATCAGTTCTTTTAAGCATTCTGAGCAGGATCTGCTGACTTCACTAAGGGAAAAAAAAAAGGTTTTAGTGCTTTTTATGCCAGACCTGCAGAACCATCACAGTTGAGAAAGATGGATTCCATTCCTTCCTGTTCATTTTCAATAGAATTCTTTAAAATGACAGTGAAAAATGCCTAGTTGACATAGGTCATTAAATGTGGAAGTTGCCAGGCATGAACTGTGCTAAAGAAGCAGGATTCTGTGCCTGCAAATAGGCTTCCAGAACAGGTGCTTCATAAATGATTTGGAGCAATACACATTTTGTCTGAATCAAACGTTGAAGGCAACACACGTCATGCACTGAAAAACAGCTCATATTCCCAAAGTCACTTAAGTGTAATCACAGAACTTTTCCAGCCAGAATCCCACTGGCTCTGAAGCAGCTTAGGCAACCCCATAATCAAGTGTTCTATGCACAACCCTAGATCAGGCTTTAGTGCCCACACTGTCCCCCCACCATCTCCATACCATCCTGTGTCCATATTAGCTACAAATTACTCTTGGGTACGTGGTGTGACTTGGGCATGGTCCTGTGCAGGGCCAGGAGTTGGACTCAATGATCCTTGTGGATCCCTTCCAACTTGGTATTTTCTGTGATTCCTTGATTCTGTAATACTGAATGCAGAGTTCCTTTAGAATCAAAGAGAGACAACTGCTAGCAGAATGCTTTTTCCAAAGGTATGTTGACATGAGAACTGGGTTTTGCCATTGATCTGTCACAGTCTTGACTTCCAAGTCATCAATATGTAACAAAGTCTACTTTTCTCCTGGGACATCTTTTGCACAATTCAGAGCCTTCTTAGAGGATGGATACTTGTTATGGACTTTCTTCTATTATATTTACCTTCAAATTTTTTATTTATAGTACAAATTGAGACAATGACTTTTAATGTTAACATGGCTGTGGAGCAAGTAGTGCATAATATGGGCACCTAGTTGAGACATTTTTATAAATCAAAAATAAACATTTTTTAAACTACACATACACTTGATTTATCTTTTATAATAGAACTATTTGCTTGTCAATTTAAAAAACAGGTTTAATTCATTTTCAGATTTCAAGCATCACTACGAGGAACAATTTTTACTTTATTGCACTGGTTTTTACTTTATTGTTTTGTTTTATGTTAGTCTGTTGTGATCTCTTTATACAGGATGTTTTCTTCTTAGCCATATTTTACTGAAATGTCAACTAGTACTAGGAAGCTTTCCATAGTCTTTTTGAAACTTAAAAATATCTTGGCTCTTACATACTTTAATAATGTTGCCAATCCTCTGATAAGTTGCTCACATCAGATATTTAGCCCCAATACCTAATGCTGGAGAATCTACGTTGATTCTCCTCACGTTTTGCCTCTGCATTTCAAGATTTATGAATATTAAGTTGTGCTTGCCCCAAAGCAAAAGTATACTCACTAAGATATTTGCTGAGATCAGGAGTCTCTCTGCCCCATTTTTAAAACAAAGGCATTAATAAGGAAGCACTATAAAATGTATGACACTGAAAAAATAAGGAAAATTCAGTATTTTTAATAAAGTGAGAAAAAATCCTCCAGTTCAAAGCACTCTATCTGAGCTACCCTAAATAATGCAAAAGAGTAACAATTTATGACACTTATACAGAATTATTTCTGCTAGGAAGTGTGAATATACCCTGATTTCTAAAACTATAACCATTATTTTTAAAGAAAGTGGTCACCTATGGTAAAAAAATGTAATTCTCTATAATTTTAACCCTTAAAAATACGTGGACAGCTACTATATACAGCATCTATGTAGGTTAATTAGACCCAGTGGCAATGGTTGCATCATTACCCAGCACGCACATAATTACTTTCTGTACCAAGAACAAAAGTCATAGACTTATTCAGAGTGTACACATATACACCTTCCACTGCTGAAATGTATTTCATGAGGACTAACTCAGCTGTAGAATTTAAAATGCATACATAAACATGTGAACATAAAAAAATCCCTAAAATGTCATCTTTCTTTTTTACTTAATAATTACATTTCCTAAATTGTACTCCAAGTGCTCTTGGTTTCCTCTGTGATTTGGCCTATTTTTATGTGTTCATGAAAATAAGGAACTTACTTTCATGCAAGCCTGAAAAACAGTAACTATTAGAAGGAAAAAAAAATCACAGAAGAAATATGAATGAAGTGGTTTATGGGTTTACCAACAGGTGGAATAAATGTTCTATGGCAAAAACATCCCATTGAGATAAATGCTGAAGCAAACTAATACTAATCATTTATGTTGGCATATGTTAAGATATTCAAGGCTCAGTTTCTAAACTGTGACTATACAATATTACTTTTGCCCCTCTGTTTGTAATTACATTTCTTTCCGTTTTGTGCATTAAACAGTTCCCCAGCTGCTCTTTAGAAAATAATAAATTGGTTAATTTTAAGAGCAACCACATAGGGTTAAGATAATTCAAGAGATAGAACTGAGTAATGTAATTCATCCTTTCTTTTTTTTTTCACAAATCTTTATATCAAACTGAAAATAGAGCTCTACTCTGTTTATTACAGTAAATATTCTTATTGAAATCAACAGTATATGGATATTCCCAGCAGGCTCTGTATAAGCCATTATTGAAGTATCTTATTGCAAGTATTTTTCAGCAATTTCCTCCCACTGTTATTTTTTATATTACAATATATGGAGCACAAAATAGGATGTTGGGATCTCTCAGTATAGCTTGCATTGCATTATGAATTAAGATGGATATAAATTGGATTGTAAATTAAGAAACACAAAAAATCAAGGCACCCCTTGGATATGGAATGCTCACTCTGAGCCACAGAGCTCTCACCTCCCGACCAGCATCAGGGCTGACACTTGAGATACTTCAGGATAATTCTCTTTCACCACACCAGCACAAATAAATTCTCTGGCTTCAAGAAGAAGTGCTAGAGAAATTTATTCTTCCTTATACTGGCAATTGCTATGTAGGACATTATATGGATTCCCGGATAGCATTAATGGTTCTGTTTTCTGCATGCCTCGGGCCACAGGGCTGTGATTACTTTTAATCAGTTTCAAGACTCCCCACCCTCAGCTGTGCTTTGGTTATCTTCTGACTGGATCAGTACTTTGTAGCCTACCTACCATAACACTTGGAAGTTTCCCTGAGGCTTTCAAGCTTTGCAGAATGCAGCCAAAATGAAACTTTAAGGTCCCTTTCCTTCCCCTTCCTCTCCCTACAGGAACTTTGCTGGCTGTTCCCTGTATTCCATCACTAGTCCCAAGTTTTACACAGCACCCAGAAAGCGTAACCTTTCTTCTGTAAGGCAATACCATAAAATAAACAAACAAAAAACACCCAAAACCAAAACACCCCTCAAATCCCACTCCATCAAAAAAACCCTTCCCCAACCCCCCAGATATAATAAGTACAGTAGAATAAAATAAAATAAAATAAAATAAAATAAAATAAAATAAAATAAAATAAAATAAAATAAAATAAAATAAAATAAATAAACACATTTTCCTGGAAGCTTGCAGTACTGTCTTATTTATATTGCTCTTAAATTCCTTCTGAATACACATGCAAATACATATAAATTGACTTCATACATATTCTGATAAAAAACAAGTCCCAAAATCATAACTCCATGTTATCAGTAATAAACTTTACAAGTCAACAGTCTCTGAAACTCAGCCTAATGGGTGCAGTGGGAAGAGAGTCTGTGGTATTTGCCCAAAACCACAGTGAAACAGATTCTATCATTCACAGTCACATTTTTTCCTCACTCACCAACCTTCTTCATTTTAGTCAAACTTATCAGTTAAGTATAATTGACCTCTACCAATATAACAAACACTCTTTCTGTTTCAAAAGATCTCTAAGACAACAGTCCCTGTACAGGGATGCTGAAACTTAGCACAAGCGCTTGAAGAGAACCAACGTTGTTCACAACAGTAAAGTAATTTTCACTATCATATACCAACTATCAGTAGCATAACAAACACTGTTTTTTCTATGATTGCAGTAAAATCATGTCAGTGTNCACCCCTCAAATCCCACTCCATCAAAAAAACCCTTCCCCAACCCCCCAGATATAATAAGTACAGTAGAATAAAATAAAATAAAATAAAATAAAATAAAATAAAATAAAATAAAATAAAATAAATAAACACATTTTCCTGGAAGCTTGCAGTACTGTCTTATTTATATTGCTCTTAAATTCCTTCTGAATACACATGCAAATACATATAAATTGACTTCATACATATTCTGATAAAAAACAAGTCCCAAAATCATAACTCCATGTTATCAGTAATAAACTTTACAAGTCAACAGTCTCTGAAACTCAGCCTAATGGGTGCAGTGGGAAGAGAGTCTGTGGTATTTGCCCAAAACCACAGTGAAACAGATTCTATCATTCACAGTCACATTTTTTCCTCACTCACCAACCTTCTTCATTTTAGTCAAACTTATCAGTTAAGTATAATTGACCTCTACCAATATAACAAACACTCTTTCTGTTTCAAAAGATCTCTAAGACAACAGTCCCTGTACAGGGATGCTGAAACTTAGCACAAGCGCTTGAAGAGAACCAACGTTGTTCACAACAGTAAAGTAATTTTCACTATCATATACCAACTATCAGTAGCATAACAAACACTGTTTTTTCTATGATTGCAGTAAAATCATGTCAGTGTGTAGGGGAAAATGGAAAGATGTAGTGACAGTACTCTGTGCATATCCAATTTTTACTATTCAGAAAAAATAGGGAAATGTGGAGTAAATTTATTTATTAAAAATCCCCAGTGAATAATATATTAATTATCAAAAGAGGATCAGCCAAACACTCAGACAATTTATATAGCACATCAGACAAAATACACCAGCTGTTCAGAAAACTGAGGCAGATGAGATTTGCTTGTGCAGGTTGTGGCACTGACATGCAGCCTTCTAGACAACCAAGTGAACATGCTACTAGACAAGCAAGTGAACATTATTACACAAGGACCTACACAAACTACAAAACGATCAAAGACTGCTTCAATATCATAATGTAAAATTGTAATGGGAAGGCAGGCAGGATGATAAAAAGAAGCAAATCTCTTTGAAATGTGAGTGAGGAAAAAAAAGTGACAGGCTCATAACATTTTCAGATGAGGGTTTAAGATTATAGCACCTTCTTCAAGATCATCATAGGAAGTGAACACTAACACATGCAGCTGTTAAAACAACAAGATTAGCATAATTTTTACAAGCTATACAACTCCACTGTTAGAGAACTCTGCTAATTTCAGAAAGGAAGATATCCCAGGACAGAGGTCTAGTTAAATGGAGAGCAGTGCTGCTAATTAAAGTCAAGTGGTTTTCTGCCTTCAGTAAATAAGAAATAACAGGACTGGGCTCCACTGATTTGCCAGCAGCAATTCCAAAAGCAAGATGCTGCAAAAGTGCTTTCTCTTTTGGTAGTTTTGCAGTGATAGATATAAATTCAAATTTAATCAAAAGAAGAATTTCACAATTGCAAAACCATGGACTGCAATACCACCAATGTTTAAAAGCTGCCGCTTACAGCACTGGCTGTAGAGGGCCTAGTGCAATACTAAGACTCCAGCTGCAAGAAACCATGTGCTTTCATTTAATGTTGACCACAAAACTTTACTTTACTCGTTGTTGAAATACAGGTCACAGGAAGAACAGTTTTGTCCTTCACCTGGAGAAATATCAAAGTTTCAGTAAGCTTCTCTCTGAGAGACTGGCTGACTGGCCGTGCTGTGATGAAAACAATAAGGGCATGAAATAGACAAGATACTGTCGTGAACATCCATGAAAAAGACCTAAACACTTCACAGTGCAATGTATAGGAAAGAAAAATAAATAAAGATGTTTCAGACTAAGATAAATAAACACAGAAAATTTGCAGTGGAAAAAGTGAAGACCAAAAAATACACGTGTTATAATTTCTCTGATTTCAAAAGAGCATCAATATTCCTGTTAAAATCATCAGTAGAATAAAAAGAGAATTGGAACTGTTGCCTATTTCCCAGTTTTTGATGGATACTCAGTTTGATTGTCTCTTCTGGAAATTCTGTAAGGCAAATCTCCGTCTTGAGGTATAATAAAACACCAAATAGCAGATTAAAAATGCTTCCTTAAATGTCAGTCAGTTCTGTCCTGCCAAACTGAGACAGCTTAATATATAAACACAACACTATAGGTAAAAAAAAAATCAGGAAAAAACAAGCTGCATGTTCAGTTTAAGGGTCTAATAATTTCATGATAAGTAAGAAACACTTTGTATTAAGCTGAAAACAAACTGAACAATTTCTTTATGATCAACCTTATGAGGACAGATCTGCACACAGATGTAGGACAATAAGCTGCATTTGCAAGGTCTTTTGTGGCTTCAACACATGATTCAAATACTTCAGCTTTATTTGTTGTCACCTCTCATTGAATGGCAACCTCACTTCATAGCAGTAGTGATAGAAAATGTTTTTTCAATATGTTTATCAAGTCTATAATTGTAAGAGAGAACACCAAGAATAAAAATGAAGTAGCTAAATTCTTAGAGAGCATGGAATTTTAGAGAAATTGTATGAATGCTTTTAATAACTAACAGCAAGAAAACTGGAACAAATAAAAAATTTACACAGTGCAGACAGAAAGTAGAAACCTTCATGATGATTTAGTGAACTGAATTACTTGGAAGAACATTCAGAAAGGCTGAAACACATAGATCCATGCTGAACTTTATCATACTCGACGTAAATTACAAATCAATAAACTGAGATCCAGTACACAGAGGCTTATTTAAATTATTTTAGTAATATTTATGACATTCCTCTGAGAAGCATGCTGTGAGTTGATTGTGTTCAAGAGACGTTTGAATCTGGTACTGGGTGATACGGTTTAGTGGTAGTGTTAGGTGGATGATTGGACTGGAGGATCTTGAAGGTCTCTTCCATACTCAATGATTCTATGACTCTATAAGTTGATGCAAAAATTGCTTGTCAGCTAATGAAATAAAGATAAGCCTTTGTGCTGATGCCTGGTATATCGTTGTAAGTTGTATAGTATCCTGCATTGTCTTTTAAATGTCAGCTATTGGAATAGATAGTTCACTGAATCACAGTATCAATTAGGTTGGAAAAGGCCTTTGAGATCTTTGAGTGCAACCTGTGATCAAACACCTCCATGTCAACTAGACCTTGGCACTAAGTGCCACATCAAGTCTTTCCTTAAACACCTCCAGGGACAATGACTCCACCACCTCTCTGGGCAGCCCATTCCAATATCTAATGACCCTTCTGTGAAGAATTTCTTTCTAATGTCTAACACAAAACTCCCCTGGCACAGGTTAAGACTATGTCCTCTTGTCCTATGGCTAACTGCCTGGGAGAGGAGGCCAACCCTCACTTGGCTACAACCTCCTTTCATATAAGAATGTTTGCTTTCTTCACTTTTTTTTTTTTTTAATTTTTGTTACTTCTTCTTAAGGAAGCATTTAGCATCTGTTGCCCCAAAGAAAAGACTGAAAACAAAAGTTGTGTTCTCAAGCATCCCACTACTGGCCTGTCATGCAAACTGTGGATAATTGTAGATCGTACAGTCATAGATCAGTGATCCCTATTGTTAAAGATACTCTAACACAGAGCAGCTCATAAACATTAACACATATGGGTTTGTATTTCTAAATTAAAAAAAATATAAAATCTAGACATAACTCTAATTTGTGATATTCTGACATTTGTTTATTTGCAGAAGGAAAAATAACCCTAAACCAAACACGAATTATTGTGTGGCTAAGTTGGGAATTAGAAGCTCTAAAGGACAGATGATGATGTCTACGTCTGTATCAACTGGGAAGCACACATTAACATAGATTTGCTCTTTCCTGGATGGCTAGACTTATGATGTTACTACCAACCAGAGAAGTCCAACTCGTACATGCTTACATGTGATATTCCCCTGATGCAGTCTCTTCCACTAATCTTCTAAGTGTTGTATGTGATTCCTTCTGTGTGCAAAAGCTACAGGGCAAACAGCGATCAATGTGTAATTTGACTTGATGCCCTTTGAGTTTCCCAGTACTCTGAAACAGGCAAAATCACTTAGAGCAGCTGATTCAATTTGTCAGGCAGCACTGCGCGCAATGTGTATTAGCCCTAATTCAGCTGTAGCAGAATAGGGTGACTTGTCAGTCCGTCAGCGCATTGGTCTAGTTATTCACAGGAGCAAGGCAGAGTAGGATGTGAGCCATAAGCAGTCCAAGCAAGAATTTTTAGTTAGAGAGGAACTCATGTGCACATAAAAATATTAACATTTACAGTCATATAGCAATACATTGTTTAGACATAAATACAGTGATTGTTGATATTGAAAGGAAAGTTCACAGACAGGCGTCTTCCCACATACCTCACCAAAGCTCTGTGAAGAAACAATGAAACTTTCCCTTTGGCTGTTTTTGAACACAGTTTTCGGTTTTCCAGGCTATCACCTTTCAGGAGGTTTTGATTTTGGTTTCACTTTCATTTGGGGTTTTTTCCCTCTCAAACTGTTTGGCTCCATCTGTCCCAGCACTCCAAAGCACATTTCTGAGAAAGAAAAGGCAAGAGGGAAATGCAGGTTCCTCCATTTAATATTGGCTTCAACTGTGAAGTCTTTTTATACAAATCAGTAGACAGAAGTTCCCCTTGCTACTCTGCTGTCAGACCTTTATATTCAGTGCTTAAAATCAGATAGAAAGTTATAATACAGAAAGCAGTTTATGCCTGTTGTTTAGTATATTATGTCAGGAAATAATAATTTACACTAATTGTATCTACATGTGTGCAATTGGTTCTGCTGTCTGTGGTTTAAAAGTCCATTAAAGAAGACTATATATTAATAAAATCTCCTTAATTCCAACCTGAAGGCTATGGTAATATTCATACAGGTAGGCAGACAGTGGGCCTATGCAGATGCAGATTTATAATTCCCTTTCATAAATAATAGTTTTATAAAATATACAAATGTGTTGTGTGAGTTACATCCCAGGATCATATCCTGGCTTCTATTTGAAATATGCTAGAACACCTTTGGCCTCTATTGAAAATACAAAAAGATCTAACCTGAGAAAAAAGTGAGATATTCTGCATTTATTTAAACCATATAAAACACTGAAGAATATTTTATCAAAGAAGCAGGAGTACTTATCTTTCCTGATAAACTATTTCTTGAAATGTCAGAATCCTAGAGAATTTCCATTAAGCCTCCAGTCAGCATTCACTTTTCCTTACTGTCTTTTCTACTGTTTATTTGAGCCCAGAATTGGGCCCAAACCAAGACTTTAACAAGCATATTAATTCAAACAACACTGGCTAAAATGTTTCATTAATTAAAAAATCAAGTATCTGAAATAAAATTGTCACAGAAGAAACCAGAAACAATTGTGCCCTTCCCATTTTAATTTTTAAAAAAGGCCTCAAAAAGTCTTTATACTTTCATGCAAATTGCCTGCCCTTTGTGCACCAACATCCTCACTGGGGTGCTGATAGTCTACTCAGGGCACCAACAGTCAATAGGACCTTGCTTTGCACTACTCTGATTAAGTAAGTAATGTTCACTTCCCAGGAATCCCCCATGGAGCAGCAGCATTCCCACATACCTGGCCATAACAACAGTAATGATTGGATTCTGAGAGAATTTGAAAACCTTCCTCAGCACACTTATTTCTGGTTTTCAACCTATATTCAAAGCAATACTTTGGCATTGCTATGTGATTTTTGACAGGGCTACAGTAAATTCATCATGCTAAACTGAAATGTTTCTGGCAGATGTCTACTCTGCAACAATCAAACTATGTGTACAGTAAAATATGACAACTACAGTGATACTTCTAGTCGTAAAAATTACAAATATAATATTTTATTAATGCTGTGAGCACAATTATGCAGTATATTATTTATTGTTTTAAGTAGAAAATATTTAATTCAAAAACTTGCTTCAGCATGCTATGTGGATCAAAAATTTTAAAAATTCATTCTCAAGTCAAAAACTTATTGGTAAAAAGAAAATAAACAAGTAAATGTGTTAATAAAAACAGAGTTTCTTTTTCAGTCCTTCAGGGGTTTTTTCTTAGTCTGTACTAAATTATTTTCTCAGCCATTTCTGGTTTTATTCCTAAATACTACCTTGGAACAATGGATTGGGAAAGCTATTTCGGGGCAGGGTGGGAATCCTGAATCATTAAAGGGGAGATACCATAACTTTTCCAAAAGTAAACATTACAAAACCACAAACAAAGAAGTAGGAATTATTTTGAAAGTAATTTAAACTATTCATATTTACAAGAGTCAAGCTTAACCCCCTCAAAACAGCTTGTTCCATGAGTAGCGGAATTAAATTTAATTTATGTGATTTCAGTCTCTCAGTTTGATTTCCAGGCATTTAATAAAACGTGAATTTCAGCTGTATGTTTTTCCACAATTACACATTTTTAGTAAGCCTTCCTTTCATTGTTTGCCTGACAGCTTACATAAGCTGATCAAATTCTGCAAGTGTCCTCTCAGTGGAGGAAAATAACCCCATTCTCCTTTGGTTTTGGTCTTTTGGACGGCTTTGTGTTTTGTTTTGTTTTGGAGGGGGGGATTTTTGATTTTTTCTTTGGGGGCAGGGTTCTGTTTGTTTGGGTTTTTTCAACTGCTCTCACTTTTTGCTTGGTTTAAATGGGACCAACAGGCTTAAAAGTTATTAGTAGGCATCACAGTGGATTATTAAGCCCTTTTCTCTCTGGAAACCAGGATAAGAAAAGGGTAAAATTCATTTTGGTCATAGGAGAAATCCCCATATGTCTCATAGTACAGTCTAACAAACTGCTAATGATTTCCGTAGGGGTCAATTTTCATTTTATCATTTGAATCCCTTAAGAATAACCCAGGACCAAGGAAGCCTAAGGGAAATAAATAAATAAATAAACCTAATGGTATAGTTTGTGAGTTAAATTTCTCCTGGAGTAGGGGAATGCAAAAATATTGCTAAATCAATGTAACAAAGCATTATATTAACCTCTAACTAAGGAGCAGGGAAGTGAAATATGCAGTGAAGTCTCTACACACATCTGACCTCTCCACCTGCTCTATAATTTCCTGCATTGCAACGTGTGGAAGGATCACGTACAAAGAAAAGAGTCAGTACCCACTTCCTTTCCCCAGCCCAGAGGAATTAGACCTTCTAGCTCTGTATTTTTGCTCTTTTAACATTTCAGAGTAGATTTGTAATGGTTATGACGAGCCTACTGGCAGCTCACAACACACAAATCCCATTGGCCCTTTGTTTAATACACTGGAATGCATTTTGTCTTGTAAATTTTCCATAAACTTCTATTTCATAGATGAACTTTCATGCTTTATTTCTGTGTGAGTGGACTATTTATCTGAACACTGGTGCTTATCTTCCTTTCACAGCTCATTTTATTAACTTTTTTTTACATTAAATAAATTCACTTTTTATCTATGATGTTTGTTTTACAGGTAATTCATCGAATTTAAGGTATTTTCTTAGGGACCTCAATTTTATTTTGCCCTTGAAATTAACATTTAATGTGTTTTACATTTTTGCAATAGAAATTAACCTTTATTTGAATTATTAGTCCAGAATTATAATCTATATTCACCATATCTGAATGCTGGTATGGGAATAATCTAATCCTCTGTGACCACATGTTATGGTTTAAGCTAGTTCTAAATTTAGGCTTTAGTTTTTCAGAGTAGGCCTGAGATAATCAGCTGATTGGAGCTGGGTCAGGCCAGCTGACAGCTGACTTCTACTGCCCAATGGTATCCATTCGATATTCCAACATCCTCTCGAATATAAAAGCAGGTGTAGGAGAGGCTTAGTTCACTTCCTGATGGCTGCTCCTCCGGGAAAGACATATCGTGTTGTTTTCCTGGACCAGGCCCTACCACCTCACCGCTATGGTATCTTAGGAGAGTAAAATGTTTGTTCTTAGTCTTTCTCTCCGCTTGAATCTGTCTCTCAGGGGATTGAGTTCTCTGGAGTGATTTGTAGCTAGAATGGTGGGATTTGTGTTCGTTGGGGAGTTATTTTTTGTTATTTCTAACTTGTCTAGAAGTGTGTTATATTGTAGTTTTATTTTTCTTTTTTCTGTATAAATACATATAACTAGTTTAAGTTTAAATCTTGGAGTTTTTTCCTCTCTCCCTCTTCTCAGTGAGGGCAGGAAGGAGACTGACTCTGTATTGGGCAGTTTGCATTTTGCCAGCTCAACCCAAGACACCACCACATTATCCTAGATAGCTACCGTGAGAGAGGACATACATATTTGTGTTGTGGAGATAAAAAAAAAAAAAAAAAAAACCCTAAGCCACAGAGATGTGTAGAACCTATTATGGGAAGACAGTCAAGGAACAATCCACCTTGTGGACCCAGGAGACCTATGAATCTGATCCTTGTGTCTTCCTTGCAGAGCATGGATCAGAAAACATCACTTCCTAATTAGATAATCTCTCTGAACACAGCTGATAAAAAGCACAGAATACCACTGCTTTCCTTATACACCTAAAATATATAGATATTGTGCCAATAAAAGCTTTTTTGGAAAAAACCCCATTTATTTCTATTTCTTTTAATGTTTGAAAAAAGTAAGAATTCTATGAACACCATTCACACAGTTAGGATAATCTATTCCTGCCACTAGACAACAAATCCATGAGGCATTACTGTACTGTCTCATCTAATCTCTCTAATATGAAAGAAAATAAAATTCTATCCAGTTCAGCATTTGCTGACTACATTTTTTTCTCTGTATATGCTATATATATATATATGTCTGTCTGTCTGTCTGTATGTATGCATGTACGTATATACACAGCCTTTTAATGATAAGCATGTCTTTCAGAAAAGCATCAGTTGTGGGTCAAGACTATAAGGAGGTGTGTAATCAAATGCTGGGTTTGATAGTTTTTTCAATTCATTACTATCTTCTACAGCTACATTCAGCTGAGAAATCGGACATAAATTTTTGTTTGACTTTAGATTTTAGCTCTTTCTGCATCTCTCTGGAAGAATAAGAAAAGCTTCAAAGCACTGTAATTTGTGCCTTTGAAGACAGCAGTACAGTGTTGTGATGAAGTCACATATCAAGTCTTCTGCTCGATAAAACTGAGTAGAATAAGCTCTGCAACTCTCTCTTTTTAATGTGATTTTATGTCTCCAAGTAATTTCTGATGTTCTCTTATGCACTACTTCTGTTTTTCAAAACATGAAGGACAGAAAGCAGTATTCTGAAACTGATTTCCTTAGCACACACTCTTCCCTGCTTCCACTCACTGCATTACCCATTTAAATATTGAAAGGTCACGCAGCATTTCAACTATAAACTATTGTTCAGTACCTTCCTCACCATGACCCTCTGGTCTTTTTAAAGTGTTTAAAAATAGTCTTTTTTTCTATGAAGTAAATTCTAAATATTTCCTTTCCCTTCATAGCATGGAAAAACATTTTCTCAGAAGAAGTCCATCCTACCAGGTTCAGATTGTTCTAAATAAGAAGCATGCCACAAGGTACATATTTAATTTACTGTTCCATCAGCTAGTGATTCATGTAAAAGTTTTCCTAGAAATGTTTCCAGATCATCGATTAAATGTTGAAGAGAGGCAGGCACAATACTAACTTCCTCAGAACCTTTCTAAAATCACCCTTTTAACAAGGTTTTCATTTGACAACTACTACTTGAGACCTATCAGTTGCTTGGTTTCAGTCTACATCACCTGCACATATCAAAGCATAATATTGCAAATCAGGAAGTCACATAAGTCCTAAGCCAAAAGTGTTAAGAATTCAAGGATATTATGGCTATACAATTATTTTTATCAGACAAAATTTTAATTTCATTAGTGAGTAACAATAACTGAGAAGTATTTTTGATAAAACTATATTGGGATACCTTAGCGCTTTTTCCATACTTTAATTCGTCATTATTTTCAGATCAAACTTCCAGTGATTTTTCCCTGTGAATAAAATGAGCTTTCCCTGACTTCTAATTACCATTTTGGAACATGAAGAGTAGTCAAGTAGTTACTTTCAACCTTTTGAAATACGGTTTCTTTATGTTAAAATCCACTCTCACCTATGATCCTAAAACCATATTGCAAGGCTATTACAAAGTTACAGTAAGTTTTGTAAGAAAAAAGCATCAGTTTTCAGTAGCTTTTTTGTTAATAAATACATATTAAGTATCAAAGAAGCAGTGAAAACCAACAGAACTGGATAGGAAGTTTTAGTGAAAACACAGAAGATGTTGGATTAGTAAACTGAGTGCTGAAAAGAAATGGCAAGAAGTTGAAAGCTGAGATGGGGTGAAAATATGGAAGTAACAACTGGAGATAAGCTTTAAAGACATGGTAGATTCATTCCTCAGTTTATTTGCTAAGACAGTATTTGCAGGTCTCCATCCTGGAAATTTTAAAAAGTGTTCTACAAACACCATGAAAATCTTTCAAGGGTTTATGTAGAAGATCACAATGTTGATTCTTTGGACTGTTTCCTTTACAGAAGTTAAGGTGCAACTGAAATACTGCCAACTTTCACGCTACTGAAATCCATGCATGTTTACAGACATGAATATATCTCTTACCTCAATATACCATCCAATATCTGTGTTTCTTATTAGCAGAAAAAAATCCCTTCATGAGTTGCTCCCTCAGTCTTGTGATAGTTTGAAATGAGAAGCATAGCTCATACAGTTTATAATGCCTGAAATCAATGTTGTACTGAAAATGACAGGTTGAAGAAAATTGAACTAGATTTCTTTGGACTAGGCAAGAGAAAAGCAGGCAGGAGTATATAAACTATATGAAAGGTTAATATATGAAAGGTGATACAAGAGAATGGTGATTGTTCTACACATCTACTGGGAATAGAACATGGGTACATCAGTCTTACTTGCAGAAATGAAAATAAGATTAAATGGCATGCTAGAAAAAAAGCTTTCTATCTTTAAGACTACTGTAGCAGAAGTGACAACTATCTCTAGTGCCCAAAATTCCCTTCATCAGAGGTTTCCAAGAATGTTTCTAGACACTGTTTCAGCTTAGACTGCTGAACTGGAAGTTCATAGAAGTTTCTTCCAGACATGAACTTCTGTGTTTCCAAAAGATTTGAGTACACATTTTGGGATTAATATCTTTTGGTACTAACATTATTCATACAAATAATTATGCAAAGTAATTCCCAGCAAAAGTTGGAAGTTAATATTACTCAGAAACATGGTATATTTTTGTCCTTTCCAAACAATTTGGGAGATAGGAGTTCAGTATGAAATAGCCTTTTCTCATTTACATATACATATACTACAAAAATATTACAGTTCTGCTTTCAGAAGCTATAAAAATTAGTATCAACTTTAAAAGGATATGAAACATGTAAAAATACCATTTGAACACCAAAAATACATTTTCATCACAGGTTTTTGTTACAAGACCTGCATATCCAATACAAGGAACAATTTAAAAATCATTTTGATGCATTATGAATCACCTGTAAAAAAATAAATGAGGACATTCTCAATTGGGTAAATATTTATAGAGCCAAACAATATGAAGTATATGTAACAATCAAATTTCTAGTGAAAATGTGTGCAAGAAGGTTTATTTTGAAAGGAAAATTCCTACTCCCAGTGTCATACCCAATTAAATTCTCCAGGTAATGACCCCATTTGCATAGAGAGCTGATCCCACAAGTGGGAATTTTAATGGGCATACCACCTGAGTACATTAATTGAGAGTGACACTACTTGAACTAGTTTTGTGCTTACCCCACTGAAAATTCTACTCATATTATTTTTAATGTCAAGCTACAAGTCAAATTTCAAGATGATGGATTTGTTCTTTTTTAAGCATTGAATTTGAATAAAAGAAGGCTTTAATTCTGTTATGCATTTTATAGCTTTAACTAATCTGTAGTTCTGATTCTCACCATTGCTTCATTTTTTCAGTGATTGGAATTTAATTTTATTCATTAATTTGTGAATAATTAGATAGAAAATAATGCCTTCAGCAGCTAAATTACTTTTGGATTGCTGCTCAATGTGCTTTAAACCAGAATATGTGTTACAGTTAAGCTGACATAATAGTTTACTAAAATGTAATTGTGTAAATATGTATAATTATTCTTTCTGAAGAAACAAGACTGAATATCAGTCATGGATACCTTAACTTTCTTAAACTTAACCCAATGAAAGATTGGTAGTTGCAAAGCAGATTACTGATGCAGAGACAGCAGTTGCCAGTAGCAGTGGAACCCTTGTACTGCATTTCCCCTTATCCTTCACACACTACTTCTAATGACCTTGAAGTTAGTGTGGATTCTAAATTGCTGCTGTGAGTCTACATTAAATATGTAATCAAGGTGTCTCCTCCTCATATAAAGAAACAGACACATGGAGTTGCATTTCCTAGGGAGGAAACTCATATTTTCTAGTATATTTATTTTTCCCAGCTTGTTCTTATTCGTCTTCCATTACTGAAAGTAGCACAGAATGTAAAAACGAGCATATGCGTGTGTGTGTGTGTGTGTGTGTGTGTGCGCGCGCGTCTGTATATATACACACACACATTTATATATATACTACTGTAAAATATATTAATTTGAAACTAATGTCTTATTCTTGTAAGCAGAACTATTTTGAAGATTGCAAGTCTGCAAGACTCTGCAGAATCCATCTTAACAGAATTTTTGGTCCTTTATTTGAGCAAGACAGAATCTCTAATACATTTTGATTTCCATACATTCAAATATAAACCACTGTTGAGCTACAGTTACTTAGATAAAGTCCATAGTTCCAAAGACATAATTTTTACAAGTCTGTTTGACTAGAAGTTGCATATAAGGGTGAACACAGAAGAGATGAAGAAATAACTTATAATGTAACATGTATCTTGGTATTGTCCTAGACCTCCATAATGAAGGACCTTTCTGTTCTCTTTGAGCAACAAGGATTTAAAAGAAAAACAAAACCAAATATACCATCTTGTGATAAAGCTAAAGAAACAAAGGCAGGCACTGTGGATTTGGTGCCTAAAAAAGTAGGATTGTAATGTGAAACACATACAAGTCACAGTGGAGCGTATTCACAGTGTGGTCACTGTGCAACTTGGAGAGGAGACAAATTGCTGAATCCTACACCACTGATTGAAGAGGGATTGTGCAGTGCTTGGGCACCAATTACATACCCTACTGAGATGATATAAAGAGCCTCAATTATGGTGGAGTATTTTGTCAGTTAAAATAGCACATGCATATCAGAATAAAAATTAGAAAGATACTATTAAAGGTATAAAAGGTATACAATCTTTCATCTAACATCCCATTTTATGAGTACTGGGTGGCAATGTATTAACAGTTGCTTTAATATGAACATATAAAAGAAGCAAACAGGATTGTCTGCAGTGCTTTATTAAGTAAGGTGAACTGATAAGAGAATCGGAATTGCTCAGCCAGGAAAAGAGAAGACTTTGGGGTAACCTAAGTGCAGTCTTCCAGTTAATTGAAGGGAGCCTACAGAAACAAAAGTGAGAGACTACTTACAAGGGCATGTAGTGATAGGACAAGAGGGAATGGCTTTAAGCTGAAAGAGGGGAGGTTTAAATTAGGTATAGGGAAGAACTTCCTAACATGAGGGTGCTGAGGCAGTGGAACAGGTTGCCAGAAGTTATGGATGTTCTGTCCCTGGAAGCATTCAAGGCCAAGTTGGATGGGGCTCTGAGAAACCTCCCACAGCAGGGTTGGAACTAGATGATGCTAAGATCCCTTCCAACCCAAGCCATTCTGTGAGTCTATGATTAAAAAATATATGGAGATTAAAATCATTTAATCAAACTCTAGCAGAATGGTAATTCAGAGAAAGTTCTCTCTTTCCAACCAGAGTGGAAATAGCTCATCATATTAAAGATTTCTAAAGAAGAGAAGAGTGATCCTTTTACGCCACAAGCATGAAATCACTGGTAAACTGCACAAGCAAGTGCTTTGTACAAGCAATCAACTTCACACTGAAGTGTACCGAGCACACTCAACAAGTGCATCATGGAAGTGAGTGCACAGTATTATTTTTACCAAACTTCTTTCAATATCCTGATGCTGAAATTGACTTAAGGTCCCTCTGCTCTCTTTGGAAGTGCTAAGAATTGGCAGAAGGATTAGAAGGTGGGGAAAAAAGTAAGATTAATACCTGTAGGATTCTAGAGATGCTACTGTCACCATCAACACTACGTGGAGTTTTCCAACACACGGTATATGCACTTAAATAGAGAGAACAGGGAAAAGACACCAGGGAGATATTTCTCTAATGTTTAATTTAATTCTGGGGCCAAGAGTAAGATTTCAGAAACATGTTTCATTCAGTGCTGCCTTTCAGAAACAATAGGAACTTTACTGTGGAGATATATTAATACAAGGCAGTCCCGTGGTGTCAAGGAGAGCACTCTAGACTCTGAATCTCAAGGACCTGAGTTTGAGTCTCAGTGGGGACTGTCCCCTGGGCAGTTCAATGCCTCTCTGACATCCAATTCCATCAGATCTTGGATGCTCAGCAGAGTCAGCCCCAGTTAGTACCGGGTGCGGTGACAGTCCCAAGGACTTCACTGTCACTGTCCAAGCTCGCTCGGCCGTGGCAAATGAGCCTCAGGACTTAAACGGTGGGGCCAGTTCTGTGCACGCTGTGCCTCACCTAAAAAATCCACTGCGCAGGCTGGAAGGACACACCCACATGGGGAGAGCCCTTCCCAAATCTTCGTTCATGAAGTCTGGCCATACATAACATACATCAATACAATTGACATTGCTCTCCAAAAACATATCACAATCATTAAGACAATTAAAAAAAAAACAACAAACCCTAAATATGTGAAGAGCTCAGAAAAGTTTATCATTTAGAATATTATAAACACAGTGATTCATCAAAGTCAACAAACAGTTATTAACATGAGTACTATGGCTGAAATAGCAATTACTCCATCAAAAAGCTCCTGTATGTTCCTGATTCTTCTTCACAGCAGCCATTTTTTTCTAGAAATATTATGTTTTATGGATACTGGCTAGAACACCTATAATAATTCTCAAATGGTGCTATTTTTCTATGGTTTTATTAGTTCTCTTACTAAAACATGTATTTTGGCACACGGTCTCAATGGCAAGACTTCATGATACACACTCAAGCATAATTTCTGTTCATTTTATCATCTTTCCTGTGTAATGCCCACAGAAACAATTTTTTATACCCTCTAAAGAGTCTAAAAATTCTAATGGTAGAATTTTCAATAAATTTAAAACAGACATAGAAAAATTAGTGTAAAGGACTGTAGACATGCAGTTTCTGCAGTTTTAAAGTAACATAAGCATGTTCACACCCAGCTTAGGCCAACATGAAAAAAAAATCTGCTTAAATCACATTTGGAAGTCCACTCCATCAGTGTTTAAACCAATTGATTTTAAAAACATACCTTAATTTAAAATAGTGGACCTATGTGCAAGCCTTTTTTCCTAGGCCACACAGGACATTAGACCTTAGTACATCTTCTGCAATGCTATGAATGGACTAAACTCTTGGTTAAGCTTATTGTTAGTAAACTGAAGACTTTTGCTGCAGATGTATTAAAGTAATTTTCATTTTGATCAAATTTAATTGTTACTGGAATTTCACCTCATTAACCCAATTTCACCAAGGAATGAATCTGCCCTTTTAATGATGAACTTCTTTACTGTTGGACGTTCATTCTAGCAGTTTCTAGTGCCTGAAGTTGGCTTAGCTCCACCTGTAAGACAACTCATGTACACTGGCTCACTCTCTTGTGCAAATCACTCTAAGACCTACATAGCACCTTCAGGAAGTGTTTTAACAGAAGAAAAAATATAGACATGAAATTATATTGTTACTCCTCATTCAGAGGAGTAACAATGCAAGACTAGAAGAAAAAGATATCCCAAAGTTTGAAAATAAAGATCTTTATTTCAAAATAGTGTTTGCAAGTAGCACATCCAGTCGATATAAAATACAAACAGCAAGTTTTTTCCAAGGGGTCAGTTTGCAGAACTATATACTGAAACACTGTATAAGTTCACAAGAACTATTATAAAATACACAGTTAAGTTCTGATGTTTTAATTTGATTTAAACACTGTTTTCACATTTGACTCCTAATTAAGCTTGTTTTAATTACACAAGGTGCTTACAAGATTGTTTACATAGTGAAAATTACAAAACAGAATTTAAGAATATAAATATAAAAAGGAATTCCTTAAACTACATGCTAATATTCTCTGCTACAAAGATACATTTTTCAAAAGTGCTAATATCTCTATGACAAACAGTAGCAGATTACATTTAAATGTCTAAGAAAACATAAAATTCTTTATTTTTTTTTCAATTGTCTGTAATACCTTGATACTTCTAATCACTATGAGGTTTAATAACACTATTTTCACTTCCTAGTACTTCACAAATGAAGTGGGAAAAAACACATCTGCATATGTGTGTCCGTGTGTGTGACAAAGAGTATGTACACATATGCATACAGGCATGAACAAAGTTGTTGTAATTATTATTTTTATTTTGAGAGTACTGGAAGTGAATGCTTAATAAAACATACATTTTCCACATTTTCATAATTTCAACAAATGAAAAACACCTCTGAGTTCCTGTAAGCAAAACCAAGGGTTTGTGCAGGGCAAACTGCATAGATAACTTTTACACAGGAAAAGAACTCCCTCAATTGGTATTACCTTTTTTTTTTTAAACTATATCATCCTGTTGTAAAAGTAAGATCTAGTATTCATAATAGCATGATATAAAAATGTGCAGTTTTCCAAGCACAAAACTGGAACTGCTCCAGCAGGGCATGGACATTGGGGCAGGACAAGAGACGGGAAGTCCTCTTCTGTTCCCAAAAGCATATTCAGACAAGAAAAAGCCATAATTCACCTCTCTGTGACCAGAAGGACATAAAGAAAGGCAGTTCAAGGCACTGCCTAGCCCCAGAGAATATGTCCCCACCACCATGGTGTCAACCATAGACCTACAATGGACAAAACACTGCCTAGACTTTTTCCAAGGTGCACTGAGTCCCAGTGCTCACTGTGATGCCGCCAATTTCCCCAGAGGCATCATGCCTTACAAAGATAAAATGGCTCCAGGCAATGCCACTCAACCAAGGCACCTCTTCCCCCTTCCCAATGTGGTTCAGACTTTCAGGAGTCATAATTGAGCCCCATGGGCCAGATTCTGAGCTCTGGGAATTTACCAGTTTAACTACATGATTCCTTATTAGCCTGCCTATTACCATAATATTTTTGTGCTAACTGGAGCTAAACCAATTGAAAATTCTGACATGAACGGAAATGCACTTAGTTGATGCAACACAGATCAAAATTTGGCCCAATATATGGGGGAAAAAAACATAAGAAATATTCCTCATAGTAACTATCAAAAAACAGACTAGGAAACTCTGAGGGTGAATCTGCGTTGCATCAGTGTACACCACAATATTGCATATGTTAAGGCAAAACGTAATACTTCCCAGTTCCCTAGTATAGTTGAGGATTCAGCTATGTTACCCTCAGTGATAACTTGCAGTAGTAGGCACTACTAGTCAGTGTTCACAAGAAGAAGTTTTGGTTAATATTAGACCATTTGTTGACCTAGCTTCACACTCCTGTGATCTTTAGCTTGTCACATTTGCATAAATTGAATTCACTATAGCAGAAAGAGACGTTTATGGTCAATTCACTCAACACAAATATCCTACTGGCTATTGATGATTCTTGTAACAAGGCTTAAATTTATGAGATCTAGATGTCCATGTACAAATGGGAAGTCTGGAGTGTAAATAGAAAAGTTTAAGTATGTAAGATCAAGATGTGTAGGTGGTTTACATAGAAAAGTTCACAAACTATAGCCATGGAGGGCAGAAACTAGCAGATGATAAAAAACTGGGGTACCTTGATTACCTAAATCTGGGAATGTAACAAAGCTCTTTACGTGCTTGAGCAAATTCATTTCACAATGACAATTACCATTACAAAGAGAGGTTTTTCTTGAAAACCCTAATGGTGTAATAAGGAAAAGGTTGCCCAAATGAACCTAACTGCATTTTTCAAACATTTAAAATCCTTATCCTTTTGTCTTTAAATTATATCATACATTTTTAAAATGTCCTTTTTTACAGTTATTTAAAAATAACACTTAAAATATATCTGACAATAAATATTTTTCACCTGATTTTGCATTCAATGACAGAACTCGTTGATCAAGTTAGTTGAAATTTGGTCTTTATATTTGGTTTCAATTCTGCTACTCTCTGTGGATCTTTCTCATACAGTGAAGAAATAAATCCTATTTTGTGACACTGGTTTGAAGGCCACAAACACTGACCAGGCCATTTAATGTAGAGGTTTAGATTCTTGAGTTAACTTCTAATAATTTCCCTCTTATAGCCAAATTTTGAAGATTTTTTTAGTCTATTAGTTTATTACTGTAAGGATACATTTCATGTCTACATAGATTTCCAAAGTCTCTTTCTAAAAAGAAGCACTGCAGGTACTACTAATACTGAAGTAAAATATGAGTTCTCCATTCTGTCTTGATTGGTAACAAAGAAACCCTGGTACTTTTCTAGTCCATGGCAAAACTTACATTTGACTTTTTCAGAGAGTATCAGTATAGACAATGCAAAATTCCAAGAATCACTCCCTCAAACTGATGATATATTCAAAACAAACAAAAAAATTGCTAACATGATCACTGTAGCAAAACCAACAGTAGATTTCTGGTGCTGGCTTTTCAATTAAGTTTCAAATAAAAGAGCAAAGTTGCTTTTAACCCAAAGAGACAGAAATAAAGATGTTTTGATTTTCAGAAAGCCTGTAAAGGCATGTTATGCATAGAGGCATTTGAGTGTTAAAACATTAAAGTAGGTAAAGGCAAACACTTATGGCTTTGCCCTGCAGTCTTGTTCTCTGACCAAAACCTATCACTCAATTCAAATGGCAATTTTGCCTTCAAACAGCCTGCGGTATCAGGCCTGTAATTCGATATTAAAAACGTCTTCCATTTGCAAAGCCAAAAGGAAGCTGGAATGTAGCTTTAGTTTCACATACAAAACTATACAATCTGCGTTAGACTACAGATTTGATGATTGCTTTTTAAAAAAATATTTATGTAAAGGGAATTAGCAGTGCAATACCAGTTGGTTGTGTGAAAATCTTACCTTGTCTTTCTTCAAATGTATTTAAAGAAAACCTCTCCAGTTTTACAGAGAATAAAATAAAAAGGGATAAATATTTCATGATGGGAAGCAGATCCCACAGCATTCCATGCAGATCTCCAAGCAGTCTGCAGATTCACAACATGCGTCCATTATGCCACAGTCCATATCACACGGGCAGTTACAGTCATCTCCCATCTCGTCCCCACAGCAACAGCAGCAGGCTTCCGACGTGCAGGTGCCACAGGATGCTTGTCCCAGAACAATGTTACAGAGGGTGAAAAATTCACAGAACAAGCAAGCCAGGATACAGTGCACACAGCAATCTTCATGTGTAATATTTTAGTAGCATGTCAGGAACAAAAATCCCAAACAAAAGAAAAAAAACAAAAAAAAAGGGAAAGAAAAAAGAGGAAATCATTAATATATTATTCTAAATCCAGATATATCATTAGGTCAAATAAGTAGCTGCATGAAAATGATTCAGACTAGATATAACCTAACCCTATAAAAAAAATCTTCATGGTCACTTCTGCAGCCTAACTCATCTACAGTTCAGGACTGGGTTTGGTGCAAATTTCTTGTCACCACTTCACTGCAGGCAAAGCCCAAGTACTAAACATCTTCTTGGATCAATTTATCCAGTCATTTATTATGCAAAATATCCATATCTATTATCTTCACTTGTAACTTCTTACACAAAGTGATTAAAAAAACCATAAGAAAAACAGCTGAGGGAAACTACCTAAAATTATTTTCAGCCTCTCCCAGTGCACCTCAGCCTTCTGTTTTGTTGGCTTGATACTTATGAAGAAAAAGAAAGGGAGTTGCCACAAGATATTTGCTTTCTGTATTGTTTCATGCATGCCTTAAAACCAGCATAAGAACATGTTATATGCATTTCTCACTTTCAACAATATGTAATATTTAGTCAAAACACAGATTTTTCTATACAAGTCTATTGGCAATCCTTTTAATGTACTACTTTAATGATCAATGGGGAGTTCATAATTAGATCTGAACCTCAATAAGTACTACTGAATTATATAAGATAATTAAGGTGTCCCACAAACTATCTGCAAAAAGGACGGACAGCTCCTAAAGAGTAAATATATAGAATAACTTCAAACAATTAATACATGCATGAGACATGACAGGAAAATACAGAGATCAGAACTAAACATGTGTCAGTGAAAAGGAGACTGCAGGAGTGAGGAATATACCCAATTGTACATAATATGTATAAATTTATATGTATAAATATATTTAATTTTTAAGAGGCAGTGAATAGCCAATAGAAAGAAAATGAAAAAAATAGAAGTGTTCGGGATGAAGAAATATTTCTTTCCTGGATTTGGCTTTCATTCTTCTTTTTACTGCTTGCAAGCCTTGAACTCTTTAGCCACAGAGAGATGAAGACTGGGAATATGTTCTGGGAAAAATATCCGGAACAATCTCACCCTTTCCCTGTCCCCACAGTCTACCACTGGTATCTTCTATGAGGGGCTGTTAGGAATGACAGGATATTGTGCTACATGGGCAATTGGTCTGACCACCTACGTTCTATAGATGTTATGTTGTTGCAGTTCACAGGCTGAAGACTGCTATCTTAGGGGGAAACTTGCAATTACTTGCAGCAGTCATACTATTCTCAGGCCTTCTAAATAAATTTATAAATGTAAAAAATATGCAGTATGACAAGTATCTTGATTGATTCAAAATACCTCTTACATTGCAGAATCTGACTGCAGGACAGTGCAGGGATGACTTTACACAGGCAAGCATGAATACTTACAGCAATGCAGCAACAGAGGCTCAGACCTGCAAAATCTGTCCCAAGAAGCAAAGTAGCTACCTGAGCTCTCAGCCCACTTCTACTTACTATACTACTTATATACAAAACTTAGCTTGGACCTACCTGTACTACAACGTTGTAAGTCACAACAAGGCACACTCATAAGGTACTAATGAACACAGGCTCAAAATAAAACTGAAATATCAGAAAAAGGAAGAAGCAGAGAAAAAGACCCCTAACCTTAAAAACTCCATAATACTGTGCAGGAAGTAAAACTGAGAGGATACCACAGGTAAGAATAAACTGCTTTTAAAGAAAGTTGTTGCTTACATTAAAAGGTTGTTTTCCACAAAGTCATAGACCTTCATAGAAAACGGAGAAGATATGTGAAATAAAGCTGGGCAGTATCAGTTCACTGAAGAGGACCAGAGCCAGACTGATAGAGATTAATTAGCTGGTTGTCATGGAGATGGTGTTAAATTTGTTCAGGTACAATCTCCTTTCAGATTTTCTTTTAATATGAAGGAAAAAGATAAAGAAGCAAAGAGTTCTATCCAAGAAGGTTCATATGTAAGGAACTGAAGTTTACTATTTTTCATCTTTAAAATACAGCTGAAAGAAGCTAATACAACAACAAATGTTGTTCTACAGATGGTTTTTTTAGTACACCATAATAAAATTTTATGTGTATTGGTATTGAAAATAAGATGTCCAAACAAATCTTGGTAGCTTCATTCAGGGATATGTAAAATTGCAGGGGAAGAAGTGAACATTCACTGACATTATAATATACATATTTATTGATGGGTAAGAGACTGAGTTCATAGATTAAACAGAAAGGACTACACTCAGAAAGCACTTTCTGGACCACAAAAGAACTTTTCCCTCCTAATCTATAAAACCCAACAAATGAGGACTTAGAAGATGAGGCTGTGTTGATTCAAATAAAGGTATTTCAAAGATAAAAGCGAACAAAAATTGTCCAAGACATGATAAGAAATTTTGGCCATTAGTGTTATTACAGAAGCTCTGTAGAGGGTCTGTTTTTCCACTTTTTGTTCACTGACTGAGATCCTAAAAGGATTTTTTTATCTACTATTTATTTTTATTTCTTTCTCCACAGATGGTAAAATTAAGTTTCCATTCAGAAAATCTTTATATAACAACTTTACCTAACCTCCACAACAATTAACATAAAGTAGAGATACCCTTTACTGCTTCCTTTATTCTTGCAATGACTCATTTGTACAATGAACATAAACTCTGATCCACATTTCAAGGACAAACGTGAAATAATCATGCTTTTATGTTCTTCATGTTATTGTCTTTTAATAGCCATCCAGGTAGCAATTATTTAACACATGACAAAGCATGCTGTTACCTAGCCCTACCTAACTTGCTGAATTCAGAATCATGACTAAAGACTTGTCATACAGTTGGATAAAATGGGTGGCAGAATAGTTTCTTCCATGTATGACCCCTGTTTCTTAGTTTCTTACCTATAGATGTAATTATAAGATAAAAATACAGTCACAATGTGTTTTTGTAGTAATAACAAACCTACATGCCACACAAAACTCATCCTTTTTCAGTATCTATATTCCTACAGCAACCTGTCAATTCCATGGAAAACATTACGTAGTTAAACACTTCCTTTGATTGCTGTTACTGGGTGTCATGATCGTGGAATATAGCCATGATGGTGCTATATATAAAGTTCACTCCAAAAGAGATGATCACAGGCTTTTCATTACTGTGTTGGAGACTACTACAATGTATTTCACTGCTTTCATGAGACACTCCACCATTTTTTTCCTGCTTACAAAACTTTTTCAACATGTTAAGAATAAAGACTATACTTAACTTCCACTCTTTAACCTTGCCACATCAAAATGGCAAAAATATTTTTTGGCAGATGAGTGAGGAGTGGAACACTTTAATCCCATTAGAACTAAGCATAATTTATGTATTTGTAAACTTGATGATTTAAATCTCTGACAATGTGCTATCAAGGATATTTTAGTCTTTTCTAATAAGGAAATGATATGGTAGTATGAGTTATGACACTGGTGCTGGCTTAAAATTATCTGTTTCTTTTCAGGTATTTTTGTTTGTTTGTTTTAAGAATAATAGGTATTCTCATTTTTCTTTTCTTCTTAGACATATTAATGTAATTACGAATTAGGGGCATGTCTTTATGGAGGACCAAACTCCATCAGCCTTGATGTTCATGATGTAGTACTGTTGATAATAAGTTAACTCCCAAGTTCCTTGAGGTTTATGCTTTCATTAACCTAATTTCTCTCTGTGAAAGTATTTAAGTCTCATTACATAGGCCAACCATTAATGAGGATAAGCTTTTCCTTAGGACTTCCACACTACCCCACATCAGTCTCAAATCTCCATTACTTTTCAATTCTTATACTACACTTTTTTCTAATTAATGGAGAAATGCTGCACTACAGAGTGGCACTATACAAAAGTGAGGATGTGAGGTGAAAACACATGTATAGAGGTATACTTTTTAAGAAAAAATTAAAATATTCCAAACCAGTACATCTGCATTAGTTCATCAAAGTACAGTATCACATTTGTTGACTACGAGCCAAGTTCCCAAAAGCTATGGCATAAATTGCAATAGGTTTAGTGTGTAGGCAGCAATAGCATATTAGACCAACTTGCATTTGGGGAAAAAAGGAAGAGTTTTCAGACACTCAAGTTTATCTTCAATTATTCTTTCATTTTGCCTGGGATGAAAGTTAGACCTGAAGTTAAAAGGGTCATCCCATACAGTATTTTTAAAAACCAATGCAAGTAAAGCTGTTTCTTTAGTCTTCTGGCACATCTCCAAAAGTTACAGATTTGTTAGGGAACTTCAAAACTGTTAAACAATGCCAAGACAGAGAGAAACCCAACCAATACATTCAAGTTTTTGGTGCTTTATTAAATACACACATATCATTGACAATATCCAGACAAGAAATACACCGAAAATCCCTTCAAACTGTTTACACACTGTTATTCAAAGCCCAGAAGGCCCCACTTATAACTTACCCCAGTTATAACTGCTATGCTCTCTGAAGGAAAAGAAGCAGTATCAACAATAAAACAATTTTAATGTTTGTCCACGTCTTTAAACATTTGCATGTGCATACCACCTTTTGACTTCTAAAACCTTTGCATACCCAATTCCTTTCAAATACTGAACTAAATATTTATTTTACTTCAATTTCCCTTTTATCACTTCCTCTTCATTTTTTGAAAAGATCCGGCTCTACTTAAGAACCAGACTTTTAAGAGAACTATCAACCATCAAAACTGTACAAGGTGAACTGAAAGATGTACAGAGATGCACGTGCAGGCTGATATATCCTGCTTTTATAATGTTTGACACCAACCTGTCAGAAACTGACCCAAAAAGCTTTCATACCAAGCAGGCAGGTCACATATGATAAAAGATTTTCATGTCTGCAATGGTAAATAAACTAACTAAAAGGATTATGACCTTGGTCAGCTTCTTACTAACTATATTCACCAAGTTCAGACAACTCAAAACAAATCTCCAGGCACTCTGATGTCTCACAGAGAGAATCAAAAAGGGCAAACCTGCAATCAAAGTGACAGCTGAGGTCTTCAGTGGGGGTTTACTCGGGGCCCCTGCAGAGCCCTGAACAGAAGCCCCAGCAGGTGCTACAGGCGTCCCGCAGTCTGGCAGTGTGGGACTGGCAGCAGCAGTGAGGAACACACAGTGCCAACAGCTGAGACAACCCACAGCCAGAGCAGCACAGCCAGCCAATGAGAAACCATCCCAGCACAAGTTTCTTAGAAGTGTGCATTGCACAGAGGCGAGGTGTAAAACTGCTGAGCAGCAGCACACACGCCAGTGCACCTCCTACCGATCCTGCACCATACTGTGTATGTGTGCAGCCTCTGCTACCCATCCCCTTTCCTTTGAGAAAACACTGCACCCAGGAAAAGGATCATGGAAAAATAAGGCAGAAAAACAAACTGACACGTTTTATCTAGAGATAAAAGAGCAACATTTATTTAGACAGCGGAAAACACAAAGCCTATTATATATGATATTTCGACATTTTAAATAAAAAACTCTCTCTATTGATCAAGAAAATTAAAATATTGCCTAAACAGGCAGATTACACTGCAAAACACATGAAAACTCTCATCAAAGCTCATATTCTAAATTCTCAATATAGTTATAACCTCGGAATTAAAATGATTCATTTCAAACCTACAGATATACAAAGAAATCTGCTAATTTCCAATACCTAAGAATTTGTTTGAATCTGAAGCTTTCATTGTCACTGCTCATCACTGCAAACATTGACTAGTTACATGCTAGGTAGGCCATGACCTTGTAACATGGATGCAGTGGGAAGACGTTTTTTTGTTACAGGCCCTGTTTTCCACTCACTCCTGTAAAACAACATTTATATTACCTTCCAAGGCTTCTGTGTAACAAACAAATGTAAATTATGCTTAAAACACAGCACTCTTTAAAATGCTTTCTTAAAAAATACATTTTACCATATGATGTTATTTGCCCACTGCCTGATTGACAACTGTGTTCTGATACAATCTTGTCTAACAAAAAAACCTCTGTTTAGCAATTGCTGCTCAGACATAAATTCACTTTGAATCGATTTCTAAAAGTTAATGAAAATTTTTTGCCTAAGTAGAGAGATTGGCAGGATACTAACAAGTAGCTGCTTAAAGCTACTTAATGCTATGGGATGGATTTCAGAATGTATGTATGATTTTAAAAAAAAAAAGGATTGAGAGATGGCCAGCAGATATTTTGGCAACGTTATGCTATTTGTGGTATATACCGAATTTCAGTAAATAATACTGATCACATGACTGAACAGCACATAAAAGAAAACTTACTGCGACCTTTGCGTCACTTGAGGAAAAACATCCAACCCAATCCTACTGAAAATCATGTGCCCCAAATTAAAATTTACTGAAAACAATATTTCTGTTTTATAGAGTAATATAAATCAAAGTAAAACACTCCTACTTCAAACAGAAGTCTGCTATTCTGCTATGACAACTACTCGCTACTTACCATATATATGCACCTAGTGGTTTTTAAGACTCTGGCTTAACACAAACATTACTTGGTGGACTTGCTTTGTCTTCAGTTAAGCCATCAGTATCACCTGGGATACTCTAAAAAATTAATGTAGTCAGCAGCACTAGATGTCTTCTAGTGTCTTTCTGGTTTAGAAAGCCTGGGAAGCAACAAAGAGTAGATCTCACTGTACATACCAGGAGGTAGGCTCTTGATCTGCTCAACAGTGTTAACCGTCTACTATTTCCAAATGAATAAAGCAATTGTGTAGGCTCAAAGCCTTTTGAATATGTCAAATACCACATTAAACTCAAATTATCATGAATCACTGGAGTTACGGTAACTTCATTGGCAAACATAGTAGCGTGTGAGGTCACAACAACTTGACTATAAGCAAGAGCTCCATTTCAAAACTGAATTAAAACCTCTATCCCCTCTCTTCATCTAAGTTTTTATAAATTATTGCTTTGATTAAAAAAATGCATAGCATCAAGCTTCCCAAGTTTTGGTAGGAAAACTCAGTTTGGTTTTTACAAATAGGTAGATACTTTGGCCCCATCCACCCCCTTAATTAAATTCCTCTTCCATCTCCTCCCCCTCCAACTTTTTCCCTTTCCTCCTCCAAATCTGCATATGTAATTATTACTTCCTTCCACTACTGATACACATATGTATGTATTCAGTTACTCAATTTTTCTTAATTTCCTGACATCAAGATCTACTATTTTGCTGTCTCACTGCTGTCTCCTTTAGATCTCCTCCCTTCTTTAAGTTGCTCTGGACAGGTACCAATGCTTCTGAATGCAGCAGACAGACTGCCTTCCTTTTTACTCATTTACAATTGCTTTTTCAGGTTTCCAAGTTGTTTTTCTCCACCACATGTAACAAGTGCAAGACAGTAACAATTCTCTTCATGAGTGGCCTACCAGCCAGAGGTTTGGAAGAACTGTCACACCTCTGGCATCAGTAATTTAAAATATTATTAAAATTTCTTTGAGTTAATTTTTTTTATTCCCAATATGCACTGAAACCTATCCAGTACCTTTGAAAAATCTTTTAGAACTGAAACAGTGTTTAAAACCTGCTTTTTAAGAGGAACACTCCTACTATTTCATAAATACTTTGGTTTTTTGTAGCATAAGTTATGGAGCTGAGTAAGATTTCTTCAGGGAAAATATGGATTAATAATAGATGCAGAGCAAAAGCAGAGCTGGTGAATGCACTCACAACCTCCTAAATCTCACTGGATGTGTTTCTAAACAGCATATTCTGGAATGCTGACACTACTGCGTATCGCAGAATCAGAATATCCTGAGTTGGAAGGGAACCACAAGGATCATCAAGTGCAGCTCTTAAGTGAATGGCCTGTATGGGGATTGAACCCACAGCCTCGGTGTTATTAGTACCATGCTGTAACCAACTGAGCTAATCTCAGGGTCATATATATACCACTGACTCATTTAAAAAAGGAGTTTTTAATGCTTTTAATGCTACCAAAATTTCTGTTACATTTTAAGCATTTTCAATGCAACTTCGATTCTGAAAGCTCACAAGATGTGACCTATAGCACAAGTGGATTTTGCAGCTGGAACAATTAATAAGAGTTCTTAACTATGGTGGGGAAGTTCTGGGGGGATAGAGGACTGGGGGGCTTCACAGCTTGCATTAGGACTATCTAGTACTTTGGAGACCAACAAGCGCAGTACTGACCTTCGTGGGAAGATGTGCTATCCAGGGTAAAGTAATAATGAACTTCATTTAGTTTCCTAGTATATATATATATGGAAATCTGCAGCATATGAAGCAGTATGCTACATTTTAAGTAAGAAGGAACCCAAATAAGCTCCTGCTCAGAATGGTTGGCAAGCCCAGGTATTTCTTGATTCAATCCTGCTACAAGCTCTTCCAGACATTCTGTTCTGTCAACAGATAAAATATTTTAGAGCAAAGGAAGTACCAGACCTGGACTTACTTCACATTATAAATAGTTGTAGTGCTCCAGAAATACTTTTATCTTGTCTTTTAAGAAAAATCAAGAAGAATGCAGCTTTTGGGAGGGAATAAGAGAAGGTGAAAAATGTTCTCTCTATTCTGTAATCTAAACTCAGCTTGACAACCAGAATTCCCACTTCTCTTCCTTCTAAAGAAATAATCTATTTCTTTTCTCTGGCCACTTTCCTCCACCTGATTGCAGTTATCCTCCTGACTGACAATAAAAACCAGAATGCTCAGAGAGGAAGACAAGGCAGATGAGATAAAAATACATGATGTGTATTTTCAGGTTTAAAAAACCAACCAACCAAATAAACCTATTAATTAGAAAATATATTAATTAATTATTAAAAATCTATTAATTAAATTATAAAACCTAAGGTACTACATAAGGAATAGCAAAATTAAAATGAATGGAAATATCTGACAGTGTACAAGTTTACCTGTATTTCTTTCTACTAAAATTTTCTGGATACTACAGTAAACTAAGTAGGTGAGTTCACTCAGGTGATTCATTACTCAATATTCATAGTATAAAATAAATATAGCTTGTCTCCTAATGCATAAGACCACATAAGAAACTGCATAGAAGTTATGATACTATATAGATGTGCCCAAACACACACCTTCAAGTAAATTCAAACCCAGCAGCTCTTCAGCAGTGACCAGTGGCTTACAAGGTTAACGTGCTACAAGTTTAAGCAAAGCCAAGTAGTTAAGCAATGTCACAAACAATTTCCAATCGTTTCATATCTTTTCCATCTTCCTGTAAGCCTTTTCAATAGTTACTACGTATACGTCATTGGATCAGAAGAGGCAACTGCTCAGAAAAACGTCTCTTTGCCCACAAAATTATGATTCATCATACAAAGAAGCTGTAGAAGTTAGCTTCAAATTAAATTGTGTGCACAGTTTTGAAAGAGTGTTTATACAATCCTCAGTCACTGAGTTTACCAGTATACTCCTCTGGCTTTGTACAGTTAGATGCATTCATCAAATATATATATATATATATATAGTTTACATGCAATTAAACTCCTTTGAATAAATAACCTGGATAATTATACAAGGTTTTTGTAGAGCAGTCTTCCAGAAGTAGTCATAAGGGGTTAACATGACTTATAGTAATAACACAATTATTTTTAAGTTATGGATAAATAATTTCTCCTTTAAATAGGGAACTCTTCTTTTTGTAAATTTAGATATTTCAGCTGACTATTGCTAGAGTCTCTGATTTTGCATCTTATAAAAAACACTGAGGGACAATAGAACGAATAAAGTACATATTAATACTTCCTGTAGATGAGTTTATACAAATATAAAACATGTCTGCCAGAGAATTGTAAAGCAAAACAAATTTCAAAACCAGAACATTATTTCTAAAAATAAATGTTCCCTTATAGGCATATACCAATATATCAGACATACACAACATTTCTGACTTTACATAAAAATATTGTATATTGGCAGTTTCAGGCAACTAACATAATCATGTGTTGGATATTAAAATCAGATATTAGAATTTGTAGCTATATCAGAAGGCATCTTATTCATTTTCTCCTCAATCATTCACTAGTTTGACATAATTATTTTCACAGTTATTAAACAACAAAAACCCCTAACCAATTACAATATAATTTTAGAAAAGGAAGTGTTTACCATAATTAATTCTATAAGGGAAAGGACAGAGAAGGCACTGTTTCTTTAGAACTCTGCAATTTTTTTTCAGGAGATGAATTTCTTACATTCAGAGGCCTTCACTTTGTATAGTCACATGAATCAGATCTAGGTCTCTTAAGTTAGTTTTTTGAAAGTGCACTAAGAAAAAACATGTAAGAAAAATATCAGGCTGGAGGGTGAACTGCATTTCATATAACAGAAAAGGGAGTACAGGAAGCATGAAGTTGTGATTTTTGAAAGTGTAACAGAAAAATAACCGCAGGTTCTTGAAGATAAATATGAAAATAAACGACAGCAAGAGGGACCAGCCCATGCAACATTCTGAGTGAAGCTGTTCTTGACATTGCTACACAGATTCACTGAGTAAGTTTGACTGAAGTACTGAATTCAAGAGAAGTCACTCCACTGACATCAGTAGGCTTCATTCAGGCCACTATATGCAGTCCTTCTGATCCCTCTTCCTTTCATCTCAGCTGAGAATCCTCCCCATTTCACTGAACAGTACCATCTCCCATTTCTCTAAGAATCTGTGTCTGTACCCACCCTCTGGAGGGTTTTTTTAACCAGTTGCATCTATCCCTGTCTCAAAAGAATAAAATTTATAGACTGTCTGCACCCTTCTCATAATGGGTAGCAGCAAAGCCCATCAAGTATATTAGTGTTAACGGGAAGGCAGTGGATTGAGGAAAGGCTTAGGAACTCTGGGACCATGAGTGTAATTGCAAGCAGTGGGAATACAGATACAGAGCTAAAACATCCACATTATTTACTGTCCAAATACAGCATAAGGAATGCTAAACACTGAAGGACAGATAGAAATTTTATTATCTAGCGTTCAGACTTCACAGCTAGACAGGATACCTGCTAACAGAACATTTCAAAAGCAACACCTACCCTCATGGAGCCTGCCATTACCAGATTTAAATATTTACTAAGCTTTGAATTAGTAGTACTTTACTGTTTTTTTATGGTGCATATGTGACAATGTTGACAGTAGTTTCTATCAGTTCAGGATACCATCTACAGAGATTAAAGCAGTATCAGACTATGCTGACCAAATGTTTGAAAGCAAGAACTGTCCAATTGCTTTCCTTTCCTTCAAATACTTAATAATTTCCTTTGGGAAAGAAGCTTGTCTTTTATCATAATGACTTCTATTTGCTTCTGGAGCATGAGTCACAGTCCTCAATTATTTTCAGTAGATTGTGTAATTTTGGTGATAATGGGGCTTGGTTGGTCTTGATTCAGTTTGGGTTTCTTTAATTAAGAATATCAGCTTACCTTCGGGTGTAGTACCTGGCTTCTGAGAAAACACAGAGCTTATTTTACTCTTCTTGCTGCTGTTGCTGTTGACAGACAAGGTGGACTGAATTTTTCTGTGCATTTTTTCTGAAACAGGAGCTGAAAGTGTTCTGCTGTCTGCAGGCATGTGCTTGATCCCATTGTGAATTCCACTTCCATTACTCAGACCCACATGGCCATTTTGGATTTTGCCACTTTCTTCCTCACCTCTTTCCAGTGCTGAAGTATTTGGCTGAGGCAAACGTTGAGGTTGTGCTTCAAATGAAAGAAAGAAAGGGTTAATTTAGATTGTAAATTGATAACTGAACACTCTAGGCTAGACTGGGAATGGAACTTTCATTGCTCTTATTGACCTAAGAATAAACAGAAAAGTTAACATTCCCCCAACAAAACAAGAATAATTATTAGGTACTTAAAAAGCACCTCATGATTGTATGAGGCCTAGATTTCCCATTCAGCACCGCAATGAAAGGTTGGCAAGGCTCTGTGAATTACACAGAGAAAATAAGGCAAGCAATTTGAAGAATGGAAAAAAATCAAGGGTAGGAAAGGAAATCGTAAAACTAACATAAATCTGTACTAAGGAGCCAAATGAATAGTGGGGGAAATGCAATCAAATGAGAGAAAAAGGTGTAGGAGTGAACACATGGACCGCAGTACCAGATGTTGTTAAGCTGCAGGTTGACCAACACGCCAGTATTCAGAAATAACCTTAGTGACATGTTAGGGGTCCCCCAACACTCAGCCACCACAGACTAGAATATTAGAGGAGAACAGGAGTACCCAGGTAACTAACAACACTTTGAGCTTAATTCATAAAGATCATGGATTGCTGCAAAGTACAAAACCAATCAAAATCTGGTTTTGTGGAGGAGGTAACCAGAAGGAACATGCATTCAAACATGAGCCAGAGTTCCCTGCTCCATATTCCTCAACTCAGAATCACAATTTTAGAAAGGGCTGTAGTGGGCGGGCTGAGGATTTAATGGCAACACACTGAAATGGTCTAAGGGAAAATAATACAGAACCTGTCAAGACAAGAATCTGCAGTGACCTAGTTAAGACTATGAGAGTACATGTTATAAACTCATTGTAATGAGTGGGCATGAAACTTGACCATTCTGTGTTGAGCTGCTGTATAAAATAGGAGCACATTTGTAATACCATGGAAAAGAGATTGTCTATGTATATAAAGTCTGTAACAAAAGAAAAGATGCAGGGGTTTTTTTACGTAAAGCTTTGTAACAGTAAAGTGTTTTCAATTTAACAATTTTTATTTAGAAGAAAATGCGGACTTCCTTGGAAAACTAATTAAACAACACATAGTAGCACAACAAGATTTTACAATCAAAAAAACATCAGCCCTATCACCTTTCCCTATCAAAATACTACTCCATCATGCTTGGGCATAGAGAGGTTTTCAGACAATGCAATCTTCAATCTTCATTCATAAATTTAATGTCAAGGAAGAATTCTGGATTCTAGTAGAGTCAACTGAGGAGAAATTAGTGCCAGCAGTAAAGAAAAACAATGCTGCAGTTTATCCTTTTTTCAAATCCATTTTCAGATGATTCCATAGTACAGCCTCATACACATATGACAGTATGTACAGTGTAACAATAAGTATAGATAGTTAGCTTCCTCTAAAAAGAAACATCTCCACTGATCACTTCAGGTAAGTTACCAAATTTTCAGATAAATACTACTGGGTCATACAAACCAACATGGTCTCTAAGATGACTCTCAATTTGAAATTTGCCTAACAAACCCTCAATGTTTCCCTTTTATCCAGGACACTGATACCATTCTTAGATTATTTCCTCCAACTATCATAAACTTTTCCAGACTAAACTTCATACAAATCTTAAACTTTACATCCTAGTTACATTCATAGGCAAAAAGGGATACTTTTCATAATAGTTTAAATATGAACTGGTTCAGTTTTTTCTTGCTATTTGATTTTTTTACTCACAGCCACTAAGATTTTCAGAAGATAGCCTTGACTGTCCGCATCTGTGTAGGTCAGAGTAACCAGGCATGAACCTACTTGACCAAAGTGATAATTTTCTGTTGCAGGAAAGAAAGGCAGGGGTGGGGGAAACATTTAGCTTTTAGGGTCCCCGAAGATCTTACAGGGAAGACAAAATTACTAGCAGTAACTACTAACAAACCTACCAGTCAACAGAGTAGGAGCACAACACTATCTGATACCTGAACAAAATTGTTGCCCAAAGACTTTTCAATTGACAATCCTGAAGATGCTTCTTGTTCAAAGTTTCTTCTGACAATGCTTCTCCTTCAAATTTGCATAACTGTTTGCAAAATCTACAAACAGAAGCATAAGCAAGGCACTTTCTTCACTTTGAAATTCAGTTTGTAGTATATATTTGGTTAACTTCTCCAGACTTATACTACCAGGGACACTTTGTGTATGTTCTCTTTCTATGTATGTGCAAAATATTTTTTTTAAAATAAAGTCATTCCTTCCATTTTAAAAATAGTCAGTGGAGACCTAACCAAAGTAAAAAATATGTCTACATCAGAAATGAAAATTTTACTCTCTAAAATTCAGTGTTTATGTCCATAGCATTCCATAAGTTTATCTTCATTATCACACTTAAATGTAAATTGTATAATTAAAGAACAGTGTTTTTCATGTAATGATGTTTCCTCACTCTGCATTGCCTACAAGTCCTGACAGTAGAGTGGTGCAAAATTATTGGGGAGGGGTAACCGTCCTAAATAAACAAAAGCTATTCTATACTATTCTAAAAGACTAAAAATTCTCTATGTCTGATGCCAGTTTCTAAAATTGACAGTTATGACCTTTTCCAAGCCAGCTAAATTGTTGTGGCTTCTTACAACTGTTTGTGTATTTTTGGGTCTTTGCTATGATACAATAACTTGACAAATTATCCAAAATTCAGTCTTCAAAATTAGGTGTGTTTCTGTCAAACTGTGAGTGAATGGAAAATCTTACCCAATCTAAACAGTTACAGTTTTGCTTTTATTATTGTTTTTACTAAGGGTTTGGAAGTTTGTGGTTTTTTTCTATTTTAATTTTTATTAACTAATCCTGTTCCCAAAGTACTCTCACTTGAGTCTTCTAGCATTAACATACAACTTTTTAGCTGACTGGCTTTACACTATTCACATGTGATATGCAGGTCAAATCAAAATTGAATAAAACCCCAAATGGATTAGTTATCTCAATTTAAATTTATTTTAACTTTATTGATAATTTTGCACTAGGGAGACTTGAATATTATGGTTAAAACACACTTGAAACCAATTAGGAACCATATGACCGCATTNCTGGCATTTTCCGAGGTGTAACTTGTGCAAATTCAGCTCTACTGGGAACACAATGCTATCTTCTGCCTGCGTTATAAAAGATACAATAGAATGTAGAACTTATGAGTTGTTTTGAATTATTCATTTTTTGCCTGTATATTCAAGAAATTTTACAAACTCTGCATTTTGTACTACATAATCACATGCGTTAAAGGTACAAAGAAACTTTTTGACACCTCTTTTCTA
>VWZD01009950.1:107930-137777 GCA_013396695.1 Sakesphorus luctuosus
TTTTGACACCTCTTTTCTACAGAAAGATGGCATTTTGTTTGATATGTGAACATTCAGCGCCTGTTATATCATTCTAAACAGACCGTGTGCTGCTACAAAAGATCCCATTTTACACTCTATGTATGAGCAAAAATTTTATTCTTGATATTCAGTAACTAATGCAATACACATCAAAATTTCAAATATGTGTTGGATGAACACTCAGCATCTTCAAGTTAGGATGGCACCGGTCACTTACTATATGCTAAAGATTTAAGGAAAAAAAATCACTCCTCAGACAACATAAAAAAATTGTAATTTCAGACATCCACAATGAGTAGTTTTTAAATGTCCTAAGAAATACTGTGCATTCCAGGTTAATATGTTTTTAATCTTTAGCAAAACCAGTATTTTTAAGTCAATATTTCATACAGCGCTAACACTAGTGGTTTTTCAATAAGAATGATAAATATTAGATTAATGATTCAATACAGTGAATCTTTTTTGCTAGAAAACTAGCAGATAATGTAGGTAGTAATAACTGTACATGAATCTCCTGCCTTTGGAAAAGCAATAAAAAGGCAATATATTGCTATAGCATATAATCTATTAGCGTGTTTCACAGCTTCTTTGTCATTGGTTTCCTTGCAAAGTGGGCCTTAATACAATAAGTTTTGCTGTTATTTAACTGACTTTATGTAACAATTTAATTGTAAGGTTACTATCTGGCGAATTTGAGTAGTAAACATTTATTATGGTTTTGATGGCTTCAAAGTAACTACGCACATTCTCTTTCAGACTGTAAACCCATACCACACTTTAAACGAATATGCACATCTATATATGCCCCCTGACCATACGCTGTTTTTACACCTTGCAAAGTCCCAGCTAAGAGAAAAAACCTCATGCACCCAATTTAACAGAAAAAATGTATGTCAACAGAGAGCAATTCTCAACCAAAAGAGGATAGTCTAAGCTATCATTTGGGATTTTAGGCAAAACACAAAACCAAACATACACTGAATGCAGACTCCTCTGAGTCAAAGTGAATCAAAAGAAAACATCAGGAGAGAGAAAAGAATTGAGACAGCTAATTAGTAGCCTAATCACATCAAAAGCAATTCCAAGGCAGCTGATACAGATACCCATGGAGTTTGCTAATCTGGCCAATGAGTCTAATGGAAAAAATACTTTCCAGTTTACACCCTGGGTTATCTGACTACACACCCAGAGAGGTAAAAACATTGTTTTTCTTCGTCTATGACACAGTAGTTTATGATGACAAATCAGGCCACAAAAGCAGCAATATTTTTGCAGGTGGATGAGGGAGGAACGAAATGCATGACTCCTGGGAGTAAAAACTGTAATATTGAGAAAATACAATATATTGTTTCACTTGACAATATTCTCAGCACTTCTCTGCTCCCAAAACAGTTGCAACCACAATAAGAGAATGAGCTCTTTTTCGGAAATAGAGAGGTCCTTACTGGGTCCATTAACACTGAAAGCCAAGACCTACTGTTTGATCTCAGTGGTAGTTGCTCCTACTCCCTCTGCATGGATCACATGGAAATAGACCATATGTAATGGAGGTAAGAATCAGGCTTTCATTGTTTATCAGTGCTTTTTTTGTAACACCAACATAAGCTTAAAGGGGAAAATAAAGCAGATGACAGTCAAGAATTGCACAGTAAAACCAGGGGCTGCCTGGATTCTAGCGTAGAATTAAGGTGACTAAACTGCTTCTGGAAAAGATATAAATTTTGAGATATAAAAGACAGTATTTCCAAATGATTAGCAAAAACTCTTACCTTTTCAAAAACATTACATATTGTATGCATTACACACTCAATAAGCATAAAATTTCAATGAAGCTAGAAGAACTCAAATACCTGAATACCCTCTCCAGCCCCACTTCTCTGACTAAAATCTTGACTAGTCTCTACATAATCTTCAAATTACATCATTAGTTTTCTCTGCCTAGCTATTCAGAATATTAACATTCAGATTACAAGACATACCTCTGAGTCAACCTGTGAAGTAGCTTTTGTCAGCAATTATTTTTGAATATTTTCTGGGACATAAATAGCATATACTGCAGCTACCATATCACAGAAGGCATACATTAACTAAATAACAAGGTACCATCAAGGCACAATCTATCTTTTAAAATCATTTTTTTACACTGAATTTTTTATACCATGCTGACTTTACAAGGAAAACAAAGTACCAACTAACAGCATCAACCACCTTTTTAGAATTGCTTCTTGTAAGACATGAGGACATCTTCAAAATGAATATAATATATTATTATGAAACAGGATGTCCTTTGTAATGAAAATACTGTAATAAAATTGCTGGTATGAGTTTTACAGGACCCACGCTGAGCACATTTTGTTAAAATACATCTGAGAACACATCCAGGGAACACCTGGTATAACAAAAATGAGGCTGACAGGCGACAAAGGGAAAAGGCATTTTATCCCATCAGCTCCCAGTTGGTGAAGGGTGGACAAGAATGGCAAACACATGTGTGCACGGATGTTTATGGGTTGAGAAGGCAACACAAGTGCACATGAAGGTGCCAAAAGTAGTCTTAAATCTGTGCAAAGACACCTGCAGTGCCTTCCTTTGGAAGCACTGCAGGACCTTACACACTGTTTGAAGGGTTGCAGGAAAAAGATGTGACATACCCAGAAAGACCCAGTTACCACAGGGAAGCATGAAAAGGGCTGGTAGCCAGAGGTTTACAAAGTTGATAAGCATTCCCACTGAAAATGTGGAGTGAATTTCTCCATTTACAAATCCTCTTTCCTGATGGGATTTTGCAAAACAAGTAAATGCACGCCGATTTTCTTTAATGATAACAACAGCAAATTTTTAAGCTTTGTTAAACCAAGTAAATCCCTAACATTTTTAGTTACCTATCTTGTAACAATTATCTCAGAATCAAAATACCCTTTGGCTTCCGGTTACCATTAGATTCTCAGTAAATTATCCTTATCATATACATATCTTGTTGGTATTAGCAATGTTTTTTCTGAGACTTCAGATATTGGCATCTATGATAAACTTTGCAGATGATCTGAAAATTCTTCGTAGATCACAATAAATTAGAAGTAAAGATAATTCACATAATGCAATGATTGTTAAACTACATCTACATAAAGTGGAACATAGTTCTTACTGTAGCATAGAGTTTGTCACTTCTTGAGAAATAAAGAGCAGAAACTCACCACAAAAAAATACAAGAGCCAAACACAAACCAAGGCATTATAGGTAACAGACAACCTGGGGAATAAATTTCTATACAAAGCTATGTTAAAAAGTGGGAAATTCTACTGCAAGCTTTCCACTTGCAACATTATCTATCCATTTTTTTTTCTCATACATTCTGTTAAGACTGGAAGAGAATTGCAGTGTATTTGCTCTTATGTTTCACAGCATTACAACTATATATGGCAGTGGTAATAATTGCACAGACATGTGGAATGGCAGGTTTAGTCGTGGTCACCATTCCAACACTCCTCAGGCATATTAATGGTGTTTAACATATTCATTAATCACTACTGCAGCTACTTTGTCGTTTAGTGGATTTTTGTTGGAGTTTTTTGGGGTTATTTTATTTAACGGGCTTTTTTAATTAAAGGTGAAATGCTAGTTATTTTGTTCTATGTTCTCTACATAGGTAATTTATTAAGAGGCATCTTAATTTACTTGGAGGTTTTTTGTTTGTTAAATCTTGCTTAATAATGCACAATGGCTTGTAGAAACTGGATCTGAGAACAAAATCATCAATGCATTAAGGATAAGAGAATTAGCTTTTTGTTAATTATTAAAATGATGAAATTTATCTGTTTCTCCAACACAAATAATCAGTAATTTCATAAATGCGAAGACAGTCCCTGACACGATATAGGATACAAGGTGTGCAGACTCATTGAGGAACAGAATGTTTTGCTTCTGGAGCTCTAATTTTAAAAGGAAGGTTAATTAACTACTAGATGTGGGAAAAAAGGTAATCCAAGCTGTTGGCATGACATTTTAGCAGTTATGCAATTAGTACCTACTACAACATATACCACTGTATAAAGACATATTGGTGTCCCAGGGAATTTAAGACATTAAGTCAAATATTTGAAATCGTTTTAATGACCCTCACCACTGTGTTACTTGTTTCTAAATCAAACAATAAACACCAAAGAGAAGCTACAAACAACAAGATATCGCTTGCTGGGTATTGCCTCATAAGTGGCACAGCAGGATGTACCAGACAGGAGAGATAACCTCAATGTCATTAACAGCCATAACCTGAGCAAGTGCACAAACAGCTGCTCCTCTTGCCCACAGCATCTCCTGCTCCCTTCCTCAAAACCCCAGCAACCATGGACAAACTACACACTGTTTCACTGCAGGAAAAAATGTGGGATGGTGAGGCAAACAGCCTCCCAAGGCAAGCCTATTCACCATGTGCCTCAGTGAGAAAATATTCAGAGGTCAGGTTTATTTTCCACTGACCATATATGCTGAGTTTTCAGATGTCAAGACTACCGCGCTCACCTAAACTCATACAAAAAATACATATAAACTGGCTGTACTTCGTTTTAAAAACAACATGAAGGAAAATGTTTGGAATGAGCAATTACTTTAATGTTCATTGCTCTCCCTTGATTTCTAGTCCTCAACTCACATAAGTAACAGAATTTCAGAAGATCCCAAAAAGCGTTCCACCTCAAGTGTGACCACATGCTCCCAGTGCACTGTGTTTTGTAATGTCTATAATTGTAAGTAATACCCAGTGTTACTATTAAGAATACTAACTAGATGCAGAAATCAAAAACAGGAATAAAAACTTGACAGCAACAAAGAGAGAATAATATAAAAATGTAGCAGGAGAATAGAGAACATTGGTGCTAAACCAGTAACACTGCTAATCGAGTTTGTGATTCCATTGCTGCACTTATTTTATCTCTGCTATTCTTTCTTGCAATCTATAGCTAATGCTAAGTTTGGCATTGGCTGATAGCAAGTACCAGGAAACCAAAGAAAGAAAGAAAGCATAGCTGCAAGGAAAATGGAGAGGGGAAGCAAATGGACAGTAACTAAGATGAACAGTCTAAAACTCAGGTTTTTACATTATTAAAACAATAGTAGGGCAAAAACATCAAAAGAATAAAAGCAGATAGCAACCACCCAGAAAAAGACAGCACTGGAGGGGAAGAAGACAAAGGGAAAAAATATACACTGAGCTGAGCCACTTCAGTCTGTGAGGGCACAAGAGTACGGAAGAAGACACAAAAAAATTCACAAGTTAAATCCCACTAGATCTGAAATGCTTGCTACAAATTTTTAAGTAATAAAAGAATTAAATGATAAATCATTAGTTGATAAGCAGTGAAATAAAGATAAACACATCATATTTATACAGTGACCTAGCATTGGAGCAGTAGCTCCCCTTCTGCTCAAGGTCAGAGGCTCCTGGAACCCAGGCCAAAAATCACCCACAGGTTCAGCAATAGCAGCACAATGGAAAATGGAAATTCTGTGTCAGAAAGCAGGGTGAGGACTTGAGGTTCACAATCATAACTTTTCATGACCCAACTTTTCATTTCTACAGATTGCATAAATAGTGATTGTCAGTAAGAGAAAAAAGTTGTGGAAACATAGTAGAGAGAGTAGCAAGTATTGATCTATTTCCTTTTCTTGCAAAAACAAAGTGTGAAGAGAAAGACAAGCAGCATATACCTGCACAAACAACATTAAATACACTGAGAAGGGTTAGTCTCTGATATGGGTGTCCTTCAGCTACAGGAACTCCCTCATAGCAAGCAGGGTCTGGCAGATGGGCACAGAACCCCACTCACCAATCCACATGGCTGCTATGCCCTGGGCAGGATGAATGGGGTTTCCTCATCCCAAAGCACTCCAGGGACCCCAGATTTTGAGTCACACACAGAAAGTCCAACCAGAGCTACTGTCACCAAAGCTGTCTCTTGGGCTGTTCCATGCCACTTAACACACCAGCTTGGCATTAGGATGACCTAGAGATAAGAGCTCTTTTTCCTCTTTTTAACCAACTATTTTGGTGTTCCTTGAAGTGATACGGCACAATCTAACCCCAAAATCACAGAATCACAGAATATTTTGAGTTGAAAGGGACCCACAAGGATCATTGAGACCATTCCCAAGAGTCACACCATGTGTCCAACAGTATAATCCAAACTTTTCTTGAACTCTGTCAGGCTTGGTGCTGTGACCACTCCCCCGGGGAGCCTGTTCAGTGCCCAACCATCGTCTGGGTGAAGAACTTCTTTCTAATATCCAACCTAAATCTCCCCTGACACAACTCCAGGCCATTTCTTCAGGTTCTGTCACTGGTCACTACAGAGATCAGTGCCTGCCCCTCTTCTTCCCCTCACAAGGAAGTTGTGACTGCAATGAGGCCTCCCCTCACTCTCCTCTTCTCCAGGCTCAACAGACCAAGTGACCTCAGCTGCTCCTCATATGGCTTCCCCTCAAGGGCCTTCATCATCTTTGTTGCCTTCCTTTGGACACTCTCTAATGGATTAATATCTTTTCTATACTGCAATGCCCAAAACTGCACACAATAGTCAAGGTGAGGCTGCCCCAGGGCAGAGCAGAGCAGGACAATCCCCTCCCTCGACCACCTGGCAATGCTGTGCCTGATGCCCCTCAGGACACGGTTGGCCCTCCTGGCTGCCAGGGCACTGCTGACTCACATTCAACCTGCCATCAACCAGCACCCCTAGGCCCCTTTCCACAGCACTGCTTTCCAGCATCTTATTCCCCATTCTGTCCGTATATCCAGGGTTGCCCCGTCCCAGGTGCAGAATCCAGCACTTTCCCTGTTGAACTTCATGTAGTTGGAGATTTCCCAGTCCTCTAATTTGTTGAGGTCTCTCTGCAGGGCCTCCCTGCCTTCAAGGGAGTCAACAGCTCCTCCCAGTTTTGTTTCATCTGCAAACTTGCTTCATATCTCTTCCAGTCCAGCAGCCAAATCATTTATGAAGATATTGAAGAGCACAGGGCCCAAGATGGAGCCCTGTGGAACCCCTTTAGTGACAGGTCGCCAGTCTGATGTCACCCCATTCACCATTACCTTCTGTGCTTGACCAGTGAGCCAACTGCTCACCCATCACATGATGTGTTTATCCAGCTGTGTTCTGGACATTTTGTCCAGAAGGATCCTGTGAGAGACAGTATTGATAGCTGTACTGAAATCTAAAAAGACTACATCAACTGGCTTCCCTTGATAAAAATGTTCTTTTTGCAAGCTGTACAAATAAACTATTGAGAATACACTTTTAAAAGTCCTCTTCTGAGAGTCCTTGAAAACCTAAATTCTCTTTTTTCCTTCTCTACATTCAAAACCAAAAGTAGCCATGGACTAAAGCCTGCATTTCTGTATCACAGCTCACTGTCTTTTCCCTTCCCCACTCTACAGGCAATTTAACTTAGTTTTACTCAAAAATGGTAGTTTCATATGCTGTAGGGAAAGGCAACGGGATATTTCAGAATATAAACATTTTTCAGCTAAGAGATCCACGTGCTCAATTCAAAACTAAATGCACTTAATATGCAATCACTGTCACTAGTGCTTAGCACCAAGGTAAATGTTTTTTACTGAACTGCTTATTTACTGTATTATACCATAATGATCTAGGAAGACCTCTTTCTGACTCAGCTGGAAAAAACCCACTCATCCTGTCCAAGTTTTTATACACAACCTCCATTACACGAATTCAATATAGTAAGGAAAAAAAAAAGTTAAATGAGCTTTTGCCTGCTGCTCCCAGGCACGTCCCCTCAAGCAGTGCAAAAGGCAGACTGCTGACTGTGCCTGGTAAAGACTGAACTTCCTGTAAAAATGATGCATTTGGTTTCCTGAAAGGAAGCGAAGCATAAGCTGCTCAAACAATTTGCAAAAAAGCTCTGATATTTGAGATTTCCTGCTAGAAAAATATAGTGTCACATCAGTGACCAACAGCTACAAGCACGAAAATTCGGAGAAACAAATGCATCAAATGCAAAGGAGAAAAAATCAGATTAGCTGAAGTAACAGATAACTTGTCTTAATGGGATGAAATTACCTGTAAAACATTTTTCTTTCATTCCACAACTGAGCTAAATTTCTGATTCTTCACTCAGTGCATGAAGCAAGACATAACTGTCTATGAAATGATTGGGTCTAAATGACACTAACGTAGTAGAGGCCAGTAGCACCTGCAAGTCCTTATTCTGCAGAAGTGACTGAAGAGCAGTAAAATACTAGTTTATCTCTAACATGCAGATGGGGGATATTCAAATTCCAATATGTTTAAAAGCATTCAGCATTACACATGGAAGAATTTTGACTCCTTCAACGTATAAAACTATGTAATTTGACCCACTGAAGTTTATTTAGTTCACATTTTGATTAAAAATACCTCTAAGTAGCACTTAAATTTGAATAAGGCCCATGCTTTGAATTCTGGATTCAACAAGGATCTTGTCGTTTCTGAAAACCTTGTTTTGTCTTATTTAGAAGACACACTTCCCTTTAGTCACGGAAAAATAGAAAATCCTTCTGCACATTAAGCACAATTACTTTTTTTTAATGTAGTGCAGATATAGCAGTGCCATGTCCGTATTATTCACAATACTGAAAATATCCATTTATACATTTAAAAATATTTTGTTACAAGGTTTTGCAATAAGATGAAGGATTTAACAGAAAAGAAACAGCATTTTAAGTGAAAGCATTAGGAATAAGCTACTTTTTTTTGTCCTTTTGCAATTCAAGAGCTTTAAAAAGCCACATCTCAGTCTGCAAGCTTCTCTTACCCCAAAAAATCCAAAGTACATCAGCAACCTCATAGCAAAGACAGCAACTACATCAAAGGCAAACAACCTTTCTTTGCTGCTCACACAAGCATTCAGCCCCACAAAAGCATTCATGGCAGCAACAGCACCAGCAGCCACTTGACCAGGCCGGTGACAGGTGAGCCAGACTGCTGCCTTCATCCCTCTGTGCTGTGCAGCTGTTCTCTGCTTGGGAAACCCCTCAGTCTCACTTCTTGCATTCCTGGCCCCCCCAAAAACCCCTTGGGAAACCACTCAAATAACTGGTACAAGGACAGAACCACAGTATTTTCAATACTTCCTTATCCACTTTGCTGAAGAGTCACGTCTGCCATTTTATTTGTGTTGTTGCCATAGCCCTGCTTGTCATGGGTTTGGCTGATGGGCCTAAGTTTGGGCCTGGGAGTTCAGATTTGGGCCTGAAATTGTCAGCTGCCTTCAGCTGGGCTGAGCTAGCGAGCAGCTGACCTCTTCTAGCCAATAGTATATTATTCCACCCCATCTTACATCATCTCAATAGGAGTAAAATCCAGTGTGTGGGTGTGGCTTGGGCAGTTCCACCATGGCTGAGGTGAAGGGAAGATGTGCTACCGGTATGATGCCCTGTTAGGCCTCGCTCCTACTATTGCCACTCCTTGCCTTTTGTTTAAGTTCAGGGAAGTAGAAATATTTTGTTGTTACTCTTTCTGTTTCTTGCTGGGTGTCTTTTGGTTTTGGAGTACTTATGAATCTAGAGTAATACACTTTGTATTAATTGGGGAGTGGGAGGTTGTTTCTTGTTGTATCTTGTTAAAACTCGTGTGTGTGTTATATTGTAGTTTTCTTTTAATTTTCTCTTTTCTGTATAAATACATGTAGTTAGTTTCAGAAGAAACCTAGTCTGTTTTTTTTCCCCCCTCTCCTTCTTCTTCCCTTTTCCCTTGGCTAGTTGGGGGGGAGGAAGAACCTTTTCTCTGTACTTGGGCAGTTGGCATTTTGCCAGCTCAACCCAAGACACTGCTTTTGGAGTTAATTCCAGCACCCTTTTCTTTAATGTACCTTCGGCATAACTGGGCATGTTTTATTGTGCCATAACATTTTCTTAGCCTCGTACAACTAACAACTCACAATGGGAACATTTCCCTACCACCTTATATTTAATTAGCATTATGATAATTTAGCCAAAATTCCCTGTTTCTGTACAGTACAGTACTGAGAAGCCAAACTACTCAAAAATCATCAATATTTTATTTTTAAATACTTCCTTTTTATTGGCATTCTCAATTTTCAGTCTTCAACTTTCTGCTTTTGACAGCAGCTACAAACTAGGGCCAGCTCAATTTTTTTTAATTTATAAAAATTTAAGTCTCACATAATCACATGACTAGAAGCTGAGTTTCATAGTGTGTTGTAAAATTGTACAGCCAGCGTTTTTTGCCTGAGTTCCACAGTATAATTTTCCTAATTTTAATTAATTTTTAATTCTCCAATAGCCAGAATATTTATTCTAATAAGAAAGTTCATTGCTACTTTGAAATGGCTTAAATGATGATGTTAAGACACAGATGCTGAAACAGGCTTTTATACTGAAGCACTTTAAAAATATTTTCGGTCAGCCTTGAAGAACAATCTTACTGTCATTGCTTACAGGTATGTCATTGTAATACAGAAAGAAGTAGGGAAACAGAAAAAAAGGACTGTTCAAGCAAATAAACAAGAGGGAAAGGGGGCACTAGAGAAAATTATGCAAACAGAGAAGAAAAAAATGGCTTGGAGTCAGAATTATAATAGGGATGGGTCAGTCTTTTCTACTTTTACTTTATAAAACAAATATGAGAAACAGGATGAAGAATAATTTATTAAATTGTGAACACACCTTCAGCACTCTTCCAACTTTGAGTCCTCCATGACAGCCACCACTCTCTACCATATGACTGATATATACCATTTACTTTCTTCCAAAATTACCACAGATTCTGAAGGGGATTTTTATGAATCAAAACTTTGAAATGCCATTCCATTATAGTCATTGTGAAATGTATTTTTATCTCTAAGTTTTGAAAGCAAATTGTATTTTCTATGCGAACCTTCCCCGTGCTATCAAACAAGTCTCCTCTCCTTTTCCATAAGGACCTGTCCCACAAATATTCAACAAAATATTAATGAGACCTGAACTTCTTGCCCTATTCCAGCTATCCCAGCAGAGTCCCTGGTGTGGATGTAGATGTGATAACGAACAAAAGCTTTTGCCAGGTTATTTTCTCTTGTTCGAGGAGGGAGCACAGCACAGTAAATGAGGTCTCACTGTTAGGCTGTTCTTCTCATAGAACTGGAATAGCAGATGCTCTGTAATATACAAAGAATCATAACCAAATAGTGATTTACTTAAAAATTAGATTGAGTTTATCAATTAAATTGTAGGAAAAGGATTCCTCGGGCATAACACTCTGCTACAGATGGGAATCAGAAAATCAAGTGGACAGAAAAGCAGATGAAGTAACAGTCAAAGGAAAGGAACAAGAAGAGGAAGGGATTGAAAGATACCTTTTTACTAGAATTCCTCCTTGAAAATGGTGTTGTAAGTTGTTTTTTTCCTTTCCATCTCATCCCAAAGTTAAATATTGTCTTACTTGTTGTAAAGACAAAACTCGCACAAGTTCAAGTTTCCAAGATTTGATCCAACACAGAACAGCCTACAGAATAGCTGGAATGAAGACTGTTACGAAACGTGTAAGATTTTTGTAACTAATTCAGATGCACTGATGTACACTGCTGGTTACTTCATAGAGTAATTAGTGTATAGTCCCACTGAAAGATCTCTTACTGTACAAATATGTTTATCAATACTGATTTTACATCATAAATATAATAGCAATTGTTACCACTAAAAAATCCTAACACAATAAAAAAAGTATGTATCGAGGCAGGGAAATACTTGACAAAGTCATAGTTACAAAGTAAGCTGGGAAATACTAAATGACACAGTGTAATTTGATAAAATTACCTGTAAGAAAACTAAATCTGCATTATCCAAAGTTAGTTATGTATCCTGCCTCACCATCCAAATATTTTTCTGTATCACCACTGTGATAAACTGAGTTTGATCCTTCAAACAAACCCCAAATTTCCTCACCAAAACTTAGTTTCCTTCATTTTGAAATTCAAGCAAAAAGAGTATTCTTCACTGATCTCCTGTATTTCTGAATTGTACAGACCTAAAAATATATTTATTCTGGTTTGACACTGCTCTTAGGACCAATTCTGGTCAGCATAATAATCTTTCACTGCTTTTCTGTCAAAATGGGACTTTAATTCCAACTAGTAACTTACAGAGTATGGTTAAAATATACACCTGTCCTAATAAAGAAAGGAGATGGGGAAAAGTAATGCCTTCTAACTAAGAAGCATTAGCAATGCCTTCTAACTAAGAGGTTTGATTTTTGAAGATCTATTTCAGAGGTACCCACACTCAAAGGCAGGCTTGCCCCTGCTCCACCAAGGAATGGGCAGTGCTGTCTCTCAGTGGCAAAAACTTGCCCTGAAGGTCAAATCTGACTCATAGGCCACTTTTTTTTAATCAGCTTGCCCAACAGTTTGTTCGAATCGACTTGTCTCAAAAGCAAACCTTCATAACATTTTATGCAAACTTTATACAATCTTAAGTCTGAGCTATAAATCAACAGAACTCACTTAACCTTGAAGAACCTCTGCAACAGAAAATAGTCTCTTAGTTGATATTCTGCTGCAATTAACATTAGCATTGCTAAATTTTCTCTAAACAAGTGCCATAATATATACAATTCAAAGTGAAAACATGATAACTGAGATACTGCATAGAATTTGAGGGAAGGAGGTTTAGAAGTAAAATTTAAGCCTCTAAAATTCATGGGTCCAGACATAAACTCAGAATTTGGAAGTTCTGTTTTAGAATGCTATGGGTTTGCAGTTTATAATCACAAATTTGAAGGGCAGTCTCCATACAAAAACATTTTTCTCACATGCTACAGTTCATTTAAAAATAAGGCTTAGGTGACAAATAATTCATCATTTTCTTAAATATGTCTGGAGGCCTACTGCATCAGTAGAATAATTTAACAACACCAGTATTAGAAATAGCCTGAGTGACCACAGCTGTTTGACATTTTAATGTTTTTAAAAAAGCTCCTCTGTGTTTGGATACTGAAGAATTTTTTAAGGGAAAACAGAACACCACCACTACAACAACACACAAATAGGTCAGAGGCTCCTGTTTTTCCTTGTCTTTTACAAAAATACTTTCAGGGTACTTTTGAATGTTTTTGCACTCTATGTATTACCAGAATGCAGAAGAAGTAAGCAGTATTCAGACCCTTCTTTCCTCTCCAAACGTATATAAAGAAGAAAAATATTTAACCATGATTACCTAGCTAAGGCTTCTGCTGTGACCATGAGTCTCCCTTCATCTTTCACTATTTTTATCAGTGAATTTTTTTAAAAAAATTCAAACTATTAAAAATTATTTTGACTCAAAATTTTTAAGAATTCATTTAATTATTTTGATGTACACACAACATACAGTACTACTTTTCAGGTCTATAAACTTACTCTAAGCTTTTCACAAGCATGACACAAATACAAAAATAAAACTAAAAAGAGAAAAAGAGAACTTCTGCCATGGATTAAGTTCGACATTTTTGCCAGTAGACAGGTTCATAAAGTACAATTTCCATGATGATACTTTCATACACTTTGTAATTTTGCATTTTCTTTGCTAAATATGGCTAACTGAATACCATTTGTACTGAAAATAGGAGACTAAAACCACACTGACTCATTGGTTTTGTAGTAAAGTATTTCACACAGAATGCAGTCAAGAGTTTTATTACTCTTCCTCTTCAAGGAATTAGTACAAGCATATTGTACTTTTCCCTTATAGGTGGAAATAATCAGGAAAGAATATAAATATTCTTTCCCATCTAGGCATACAGCACATTAATTCTTGACATTACCAATATAACAAAGGAAAATATTCCAAAATTAAGGTACAATTTACTTCAAGCCCAAACACAGCAAGCACAGTAATCTTAACGTTAATTAAAGAATTTCACCTTTGTCTTATACAGATGATTACCGCCATCCAAACTTCCCCAGCCTCAGACCATAAATTCAGGTGAAATTTTGAAAGCCAGAAGGAGAATAAAAGAGAAAATTAAAGGCTTCAGGTAATTCTGGCTAGTAGTGATAGGCAGAATACATGCATCTATCTTATGGTCATCTGCAACAGCTTAAAGTTCTCACTGAAGTTTGACTACTGTTCTGTAAATGGATCAACAACAGCAAGAAGTTTATTTCTCCATATGGACTCACCATAGATACAAATTCCTCATTTACCTCAGTCCATCATTAACAGCATGGCCTTAGAGCATTCACCCTAGAGCTGAGGGGAAGAGGCAACACAGAAAACAACAACATCTTAGCAGCTCCGTTTACAGGGCCCTACAAAGCAACACTTTGTTCTTTTCACAGGTGACTTCAGTAAACACAGAATCCCACAGAATCAGAGAATCAATTAGGCTGGACAAGATCTCTGAGATCATCAAGTCCAACCTATGACCAAACACTACCATGTCAAGTAGACCATGGCACCAACTGCCACGTCCATTCTTTCCTTAAAAGACCTCCATGGACTGTGACTCCACCACCTCCCAGGGCAGTCCATTCAAATGTCTTATCACCCTTTCTGTGAAGAAATTGCTCCTAATGTCTAACCTAAACCTACCCCGGCACAGCTTGAGACTATGTCCTGTCACCCTGGCACTAACTGCCTGGGAGAAGAGGCCAAGCCTCACCCAGCTGCAACCTCCTTTCAAGTGGTTGTACAGAGCAATAAGGTCACTCCTGAAACTCCTCTTCTCTTCTCCAGGCTAACACCAAAGACCCTGTCTTACACTCCGAAGACTGTAACTGTAAGGGTACAGCTACCTGAGAAAATCCCTTTCTACCAGGGGGTGGTTGGGCACTGGAACAGGCTCCCCAGGGAAGTGGTCACAGCGTCAAGCCTGACAGAGTTCAAGAAGCATTTGGATGATATTCTCAGGCACATGGTGTGACTCTTAGGGATGGTCCTGTGCAGGGCTAAGCATTGGACTCGATGATCCTTATAGGTCCCTTCCAACTCAGCACATTCTGTGATTCTGTGAAAACGAAATGAAAAGGCTATGGCAACTCAGTAGACCCCTCAACAGGCATGAGAAGATGTTTTTTGAGTACTTTTGAAACAGAAGTAGTAAGAGATCTACCAAGTCAGGGCGAGAAACAGAAGGAACAGAGGGTAGTTCTCTGCTGGGGAGAGGATTAGAAAATCACTAGGGGAGAAGAGCTTTCAGGGAGGACTTCTCCATTACTTCCAATAGCCAGATTCCTCAAAGATTTATCTTTTTAAAGTAGGTTTGATATATCAATACTGTGTTGCTGTATGTATGTATTGAACTGATTTAACTTTTGTTCATTCATAGGTTCATACTCTTTTATACCTGGGTATACTTGGAACATTGTACATAAATCACTTCTTTAACTAAACGAATACACATTTCAGACTCTGCATAATAATTTCCATTAATCTGTTCTGTACAATTTCCATACTCATACACTGTTTTATACTGGAAAAAGACTGTATTTGTCATAATTTCTAGATTTGAAGAGAACCATCTGTATTATCTCAAGCACTTTGCATTACTTTATAGACAGAATAAACAGGATCATCTGAAATCATGGTAAGATGAGTGTGCCCCATAAAATAGCCAAAAAATGATATTTGGATTAATATCAAACAAAATGAACAGTTCTAACAGCAGATTATCTTCTTCTTGTTGGGAAAAAAGTCTGAAACCTAAACAACATAATTTAAACTACAGAAAACACTCACTTAGCCAGATGAATGGAATCTCCAGACCTTAAAATTAAATAAAGAACCATGTAAAGTAAAAATGTCAACATAAAAATATAGACAATCAAAAGAGTAAAATATCTATGTTTATATTTCAATAAAGTACAACACAGTCAAGAATACTGTAGTAAATAAAATAGTGGGCATAAGAACATCTAAAATTGTTTGATCCCCATAGAGCTGAATGAAGCATCCCTTTCTCTGAAGAACCACTCTTATCAGAAGGGTGTTCCTTGGAGGAGAAAGGCAATTGAAGCTAGGAAATGATGGATAGCAATGACCTTTCTATGTTCTAAAACATGGGCATATTTTAGGTATTTAATCTTGAGAACTGGATTATTATCAATCAATTATTCATGACAATTTGAATCTATGGTAGATGTTTTTTGTTTTCTTAAATATCACATAGCTAAGGTTCTGCTTGAGGACCGGAAAGGAGATTAAATCCTCACAAGTAAATAGTGTTCAAGACTGGCATTTTCTTCCCTCCTAAACATTCCCTTCCCTGCATAACAGAACACATTGATGATAACCTAGTGCCCTTTGCAAAAATTCTACCTAAATATTCTGAAATCCACCTTTATAGCTTTTTTCCTCTACGAGGGAAAAAAAATCCCCAACCTCTTCCAGAGAACAAAGCAGGGCATTGTAGTAACACAGAGCAGCAAAAACTGCTACGGCTTCATTCCTGTAGCCACAGGTTACCCTGCTGCTGTTTTAACATCCACTCTTCCTCACTTGCCAGTGGAGAGTGATAACAGAAGCAGAACCACTCCATTACAGGCCACCAGATCATACAATGAAAATAAGCAGAAGGCATTTGCAGACATTTAAAATGCCTTGCAGAAGAAGATAGCAGATGGAGCTATTCTAAACCTCTTTTGAAAAGCAGAACCTCTGCAACCTGAAGTAAAACTAAAAAATATATGTGTGTCTGTGAAGGGAAAGGAATGTCTTCATATTTTCTTGAAGAATATCTGTGCTGAAAAACAGAGATCATCCCAAATGGGGAAACCACTATGGAAAGACTCTCCTTTACTCAGGTTTAAAACTGAAGAATATGGATAGCAATGGACACCTTATGACGAGTAAAGCCAATTTAACACACCTAAAACCACTAAATATTTGGCAGTTCTTTCTGTTCTCAAATACTGTATTTAAAACTGTACACCTTATTTCTAGTCTAACTGATCTTCCAGACATTATATCCAGTTTTTGCTATGTCTGCTAAGCTGAAGAACTGTCTTACCAAATTTCTGTTTGTTGTGGTATGCTTCTTAGGGACTATGCAAAGCCCCTCTTTATGCCCCTAGTTAACACTAAACAGATTGAATTCCAGGAGGTTTTCCACAATAAGCATGCCTTCAACTACTCCAGTCATTCCTGAGATATTTGTGGTTCTCCCCTGATCCTTCTCCAATTGAACACAGTATTCCAGTAACAGGTTATGCAAGTATATTAACAATTAATACAGAAAATTAACACAACTGTTTCCTTTTTCTATGTCTCTTTCTTGTTTATATATCAGAATACAGTAACATTTTGATTCTCAAGCTCTCTTCAAAAACAATTAATTCCTTACTTGAAGCTTTCCATAAGATTAACCATTTACCCAGGATCTTATGAACATTTTCATTCACGGGGAGAAGGGATGCTCCAAAGGAGGTGGGGAAAAGGCTAATCTGGAGGAAATCTCTAGAGGTTAAAAAAAGGGAGCTTGGAAAAAGGACTGAAAGGGTGGAGCAAGGTGAATGTAAAACATCTAACTGTGGAAAACGGAGGCAGCATTTTAGTTTACTAGTGTTGCCTGGCAAACTGAGTTCACAAGTGCAAATGAAAAATCATACATAATGAAGTCATTACAGGGACTCTAACACTGGACTTTGTTGTTAGTGTGCCAATAAAACTGACGGATTAATCTAATTCCATATAACGGCAGGATAAAACAGCTGCAAACAAGGAAAACCTTGGAAATTAAGTGCTGGAAACATTTGCAAAGTAAAAACTAATGCTAAGGCAAATGGAGTATGTATCAACCGTGGGGGTGGAAAACAATCTGTATGGGAAAAAAAGAAACTGAATCATTAGGATAGTGGTGAACAGTTGTTAATACCTGAGAAAATTGAAGTATGAGCTGCCTAAAACAATTTAAAGAAAGTGTCTTTCAATATGTATTAATCTGCAAAGTTTAGTTTGGTGATGTGATAGATCTGGTTGAATCAAGACCATTCTGAGCTACAATACTTACTATTTAATATGAAATACCTGAGTAACGTTTGTGATAAACAAGCTTCTCCTTGTGTTTGTGATAAACAAGCTGCACTTGTTCTAGTTTTCAAACTTTGATTATTAGATATATCAAGTTGCAAAACTTCTGCGAACAAGAAGTATTTGTAATTGAGTCAAGCACTGTTCCTCAATTTTTTAAAAGTAGAACAAGCTTCCATACTAACAGATCCCCTACCAAAAAAAAAAAAAAAGAAAGAAGTTAAGAAGTTGCTTTAATTTCATCACTTTTGTTCCTTCCATGTAGAAGACTTGAATTAAAGACTAAAAATAAATCATTAATTTGAAGAAAAGAGGTTTGCATCAAAGCATCTCATCAAATATGACCCATAATGGAGCCTCTAATACAGTTATTAGAACTAAGTGATTTTAGAAACTTACAGCTTTCACCTAAACATGCTGTTCATAAAGCCAAGGGTAAAATTCCTGGTGACTCCAGGAGCACAGTTTTGCAGATTGCAACAGTACCTTACATCTCTGAATTTTTTTCCTACCTTTACCTTTTTCCCTGTAACTTTTTTAAATTCAGCAGCAAACAACCCTCCCATCACAGAGATATAACTACATATAATCATCAAGTCACTTTACCAGGGGTTTGCATACTCAGTGTCAATATCTACTACTATGTGTTGAAAAAATGTGTCATTCGCTCACATTCCCGTAGTGCAGCAACTGCAATGTCTTTGTGGTGAGCAGCTTAGAGGAAGCACAGCACCACTCTATAGTCCTTGTTCCATTTCTCCATAGTTCAGGCATGCTGCCAATTGCTATGATATAAACCTGATTTCACATGAGTACAAGAATAAGGAAGCTTCTAAGAAGAGGGAATGAGAAGGAGGCCATTCCAAACACAGAACACACCACATACACCTTTCCACATATTCTACATAAGTACAAAGCAATTGTTTGTCCAGGGACAGTTAGGTCTTAAATAGTCTGTTGGGATTAAGTAAACACTCAATCTGTGCAGGACAATTCTCCCTCCTTAAAGCCCTTTAAGAAATACTTTTAAAATGTCAGATAAATATCTGACATGCTAAATTCAAGTTTCTTGAAAAGGATTTACGTAAGTATTCAATACATTAGGGGTATAAGTGTTGGTTGGGATTCATTATTTAGAAAGAAAAGGATTAACTAAGATTTTAAAAGAACTTCAAATGCTAACACAAGGTTCAGAAGAAGCTGAATGTATAGATAAGACTAAAAATCAACAGAGACAAACACCACCCCCCAAAAAAAAACCCTAAAAAAAAAAAGCAAACTAAAAAGAAACAGGTATCTCCAGCAAAAATCACCAGTTTTGACAACAGCAAGTTTAGAAATACAAATTTATCCCACTGTGTACAGTGTAGTCTGTGTACAGTGTAAAGACAGACTGACCCTGAAGTGTGTGATCAGGCAACGACCTCAGAGAGCTGGAGCACCACTCGGCATTTAGTCCATTTGCTTTCTGAATACACCCTATAATTAGAGAACAGTTTCTCATGCTGCCCCTCCTCTGAGCAGCGAAGGTTCAAGCATTCACAGAATTTTAGAGCAGTTTAGCTCTGGCAGTTGACAGAAATATTTTTGCCTTAGGAGGGAGCAATTGTGGGTAATCATTTGGACAGCATATGATCTTCAACTCAAGACAGAAAAATGGAAATAACCTTGCATACCTTTTTATGTTTTAAAGCATTTAAAGACATACACTAGGAAGGTGGACCTATAAAAACTAATTTATAAAACTCCACAGTTCTATAGCATAGATCTAAAATCTTGTCTTAGAGCATTCTAGTTTTGAAAGGAGTAACTTTAGGTTTCAAAACTCTTAAAAAACTTACACCTGACCAGTACTCAGTGCATCTGGAAGCGACTGCATTTATCATAGTTTACTCTGCCACTTAAATGTAGAGCCTGGGAAATCAAGGGCAATGACACTGAGCACACACACACTACAACACATGTGCCTACTAATTATACTATTAATTATACGAGAAGAATATAACATTAAGGCTTTAAAATGTAGATGCTACAGAGATCTATACTACCCTGCACCACCCAAATCAGATCTTTCTTTGTTGTCATTCCTTATGCATGCTGACAAGAGTCAATCTGGGAAATAAATTCAATAGATGTGCATTACAGTTGCACCACAATTGCATTTGACACACATTTAACAGAGTCAACAGGCAGTATCCCATTACACTGTGAAAGCAAGTCTAAAAGGCAGCAATTTGTTCTGGAAATACTTACTTGTGATGAGGTCACCATCGGTGCGATTTCCCCAGATGGACTGCTCTTGTATCTCTGCTTGTATACTTTGGTTACTGGAAGGCTGGTTTATATCTTTATTTTCTGCCACAGTATTCTCTTGGTCAGCTTTTTCTAAGTCAGAAAACATTTTAAGATATTAGTTTCTATATTTTTTCTCTATGTGAGCAAAACTCATTTTTGAAAAATTAAAAGAGAGCATAAAATATAACTTATCTCAGCATCTCATTTTTTTCCTTAGAATTAATTTCTAATAATAAAGTTGATTTTCAATTTTTTTCTGGTCTACATTAAAATAATTTCTGTTTAAGAGAGTCCTTCAGTCATATTGTATCTAATAATGCAAATAATACTGAGCAGATTTTTAACAACTTATAGTTGAGGGTTTTTTATATATTTGGTTACCTTCCACAAAATTTTCATATAAAAATTTGAATAGCTTTGTCACGCAAAAAAGCCCCATTATTTTTTGCCCACATACAAGTGGCTCTAGCACATAAAAAAATTCACAAAGATCTGCTCCCTGTTATTTAAAATTACACATATAATGAAAGAGAAATACAGTTGAAACTTCAAAACTGACTAGTACAGAAATTCAGAAAATTTATTACAGCAAAATTACCTGCTTTTCATTGAAAAAAAAGTGTTTTAAAAGCCGTTGCTGAATAAAGTCAATATTTAGCCTATAACGAAAAGAAAAAGTATTGCTTCTCTCCAAGTATACACAAGATGCAGGGAAATTTCCACAGTAAGATTATTTGAGGGATTCTTAAGCTTATTTCACAATATAACAGATCATGTTGTTTTGATGATTTTGCCAGTTAACACATACAGAGCAGGATTTCCTCAAACCAAAGCAAATAACAGTTTTCATCTTCGCTGTCATTAATGTTTTAATAATCAAATTCACACAGATCTTTCTGTTCTTGATTGCTACAGATTTTTCCTACTGGCATTCAAGGAAATATTTTCAATCTGGAATTACTTTGTTCATTATTCACAGCAACAGATTATCAGTTTATATCATTTACGCAAGGGATCTGTAAAACACTAAGTATTTTCAGTCTCATGTATTTTATGTATTTTTTTGAGCATACATACAACAGTTAATATTTACAGTAAATCTAAATGAGCAACTGTTGAAAACTCTGTTATAAATCCCTCATCACAAGGTAATGATACCATATTCTCTAGTAAAAGCAACTATCCCCGTCCTGAGACATAGAAAATCATTTATTGCTACTGTGACATAATAAAGGTTAGTTTCTTCATGTAACCCACAGCAGTTTGATTTTAAATCCTAACTTTCTGCCTTTGTTATCCACCCTATTAAACTGAGGCACTGGATATCACTCAAAATAATATATGCCTCCTGAGTGTATAGTAGGATGTGCCTTCAAGCACTGCTGCTCCCCTTCTATCAATTTCCACCTCTGAGATGTCTGACCCAGCTACCTCCATGGTGCTTCTCTCTCAGCCCTCCCTCCCACCACCATTTCTTCAACAACTTGTCAATATTTCCTCACGTCCATCCTGAGAGGAACTGTTTCACTGGGGTAGTTATTGAAATGATTGGGAAGATATCACTTGACTTCAGTGAGTTTTGCCCCTTGCCCTGATGACTTAATCTCACCAAGATACTCATCCTATTCCTATTAACAAGAAGGAAAAAAAAGTATTTCCACCCTTTGACACATATCAAATACAAATTATTTCTACCTACTGTCTATCAAATACAAATCGACTGTATTAAAGTATGATGATTTTGCCTGTGCAGTTAAGTACTAGGTGCAAATGTGTTTCAAAAGTGTTTGAAAAGTGCTCTGAAATAGACTGAATAAAAATAAGTAGTGTTCTGGACAGAGCCAGTTTAAAAGCATTCTGCTTTCCAAAAACACTAAGCTTAAATGAGCTATTTCAAGAGATTTTGCTCTTAAATTACTTTACTGCAGTAACAACACCAAAATTACAATATGTACCTGGCAGTGCTAGTACAGAATTGCAGAGGTACTGCATACAATTCTCTTGTATAGGATGGAACTTTGCAGTGCCCTATTATTTCATGTAGTAAACAATGAATGGCTCTAAGGAAACAATAATGTTAATATTATGGGGCCCTCAGTGTTGTAGATTACAATTCTATCTAAGAAATCTGAAAAGGAGTGGAGAATATAATGTGTTATTATTCATATGAATTTAGTTTTCATCCCTCTGCTTATTTTCAGTTCAGTATTTTTTTCTATCTTTTTTTTAACTATCTAGGTTGTATTGGTATGTTTCATGTGCACTTTTATTATTCTAGCTGGATACTGTAAATGACCACTCAAAACCAAGAGGGATGTAATACTCTATTAAAAAGCTGGGTTTTTAAAAGAAACAATGTTGCAATTGAACACCAAGCAATTTTTGTAGGAAGTTTACACAAAGTAACATTGAGTATCTCTTCTTTGATCTATTGAATTCCCATGAAGACTTCCCCATGAACGTGCATAACAGAAACATACACCATGAAACACATATTTGGTATCTTACTTTGCACTCCAGAATTGCCTACTGCAGCACCTCATCCTGACAGATCCTGCTCAGTGGGGTGGTAGGCTAACCTTGGGAAGCAGCTAAGGACCACACAGATATTCCTTCCTTCCCCAGTCCCCAGCAGGACTAAGGGAGAGAACAGGAGTCCAAGGGAGGAAATTCCAGGGTCAAGATACAGTCTAGTAAATGAAGAAAACAGGAAGGAAAAAAGGCAATCATTCACCATCTCCCACAAACAGACCAGTGCCTGACCTAGTCTATGCAACAGCGACCTCCACTAAAACATCCTCCCCTCAGTTTTTGTTGCTGAGCAAGAAAAGATAGTTGGTGTGTGTAGATTTGTGAGACACACCTCAAAGAGCTCAAGGCTTCTACAAATAACCAACTTTTCTTCTCCAAGTGGTTGTCCAGTTGTACATTCACACTCCAGCTGCCCTCACATGCCTCATGACACCTCTTTATTCAGAAAGGGATCTCAGTGTGTTCAAACATGGTATTGTATCTGAATGAATCAGTAACTCTGTAACATACACATGGAAACAAATGCCCACATTAGGTGGGTTGCATGTTCTCAGACTGTGATTAACAGCTGATTTCTGTTCATTAGATGACACATAAGCCTATATTCTGACTCAGCCAGCTCTTACAGGCATGTGAACCATAAGAGTGCATGACAAGTAAAATGACAAACTGGCTTTGAGAAAAAGGTTTAGAGTTTGCCTATAAAATTTATGAGTTTGTACATAAAATGAATTTAAGATCCTGTTGCTGCAACAACAGAAGACTTTGCTGCTATGACATAATAATTTTCTGTTCACCAGCAATGTGGTGGACTGCACAAAATAACACGTAAAGCAAAAGCAAGTTCTGGGAAAGGCTTCTGGAAACCTGGGTGCATTATTCTCATCGAGAAGAGAGGAATAAGCAAAATGGACTGATACAGTGGAGTCACTGTGAACACCAAAAATGTGGAGTCACTAACAGTCTAACAGTTTTATTTAGGCACAGAGAAAAGATGAAAGCACAGGGCAGAGCTTACTTAGGCACCTAAATTTGACCCAGTTGTTGCAACATAAACATGAATCCCGAGAAGGCCGGAGTTATCCTAGAACAAGTACATGCAGATTTACACACACGTGCAAAGTTAAAATCATCCTGAATGAAATTTTGTCCTCCAAAGGAAAGAGAAATTACGGGAGAAAAAAAAACAACAAACAACAACAACAACAAAAAAAACAACAAACAAAAAACCCCCACAAAACAGAAACATAGATCTATGAGGAAAAAAAAAAGTCAAAGAATATTTCCAAAAGGAAATATAACAATCAATTCTCTGTCTCAAGCCTACAATTGTTGGCAGGGATTGAAAATCATGTGACAAATACTGCATTTCTAACACTTCCTTACAACAATAACACAAAGGAACCATGATAATACCAAGTTTTACAATGTAATAAATAACAGTTACACCTATCATTTACTTCATGAAATGCCTAAAACTTTTAGACATTTCACAGAAGTTCAACAGTTCATATAACAAAATGCCTATCACAGTTCATGATTTGCCTGAAACAATCTCATTTCATTAAGGTTGTAACATCTAATTAATATTTATAAACAATAAATTATGGAGCTAGAAGCCTTCAATTAGAAATTTGATTGTTTTAAAACTGAAAAAACCCCACTTATTTGGACTAGTTTCATTTCAGGAGTATTCACTTAGATGTCTTATTGCAACTTCTGATGTTCTCAAAAATGCTACTGAAAAAATTAGTCTCTCAAAATTGAGCAATTTAACTGAGCTTCTTGGAAAATTCTTACACAGAATTTTCCAGGTGCAAGCTATGGAACAACTATGAATGTACTACAAGTTTGACAGGCTAGAACAAATTTGAGTCATGATAACTTAAAAATAAATAGCAATGTGCAAATAGGTACTCTGCATTATTTGAAGCATTTAAGAGGTTAAATACGTAAGTGAAATCTTTTCACAAATAATTACACTAATTATGTGGTCAGTTATAAATTTATGTCATTCATCCAACAAAGCTTCACATGCATACAAAACCAGTTTCGCAGAAGTGCTAAGCAATACTTCATAGCTATGGTTGTATTAGCAACAGCGTGGGCCAATGAAACTGGGCATGTGCAGTGTAAGAGTTCACTTTAAGAACACACACCATATTATACATGTTGCAGGGTCTTTCTACTTTGGACTAGCTCTTAGAATTAATCTGAGACTCAAGGCTTAGTGGCTGGAGTGAATTAGGCACATTCCTACAGTGCATCTTTCGATTACTTTGTGTAAAAGGAATCCAGTCCAGGTCACTCCCTAGGATCGCTCTGCAATGCAAATCAAAGCAGAGGCAAACAAGAGATTTACTTCAAAACTGCATTGATGATCCAAATAAAAACAGTAGGATAACACACTCATTGCTGGATGCTATTTATTAGGAAAAAAAATGTTTAAAGAAAAGAGAAATTTGAGGGCTTGGAGTTGAATTTAAGAATTACTGTGATATAAAAGTAGCCCATGAAACGGAAAGAAAGTATTTTCAAATTTGATACAAGACTTTTACGGTCAACTCTTTGAAATACAAGTCTATCACACCCATGTGGGCATGAATCACTCTACTGGAACAGTACACATGTGAAACTGAAAGCAGAAGTATATTTTTACGAAAAACTGAAGTCAGTCGTCTATTTACCAGAGTTTTAGATATTTTAGTCAGTAATATTCAATAAGTGCCTCAGTACTGGCACACAGCAATAAAACAAATTAACACAGATTCTCTCAACTCTTGTCAGATTGCAAGTGGAACACAAATGGAGAGGAAGTATTTGGTAAGTTGGAGCAATCTGAGTACACTGGTTAATCGTTAAAATAAAAATCTACTACTCATAACACTGAGGCACTGCTGGTAAAGTAGAATAATTATGGTGATAATAATCATTGTTGCCTGAAGAATGTTCAAGCATTCCCTGCATTAAGTCTTTTGTAATCCAGTCTCACCTAGCCAGCAGGTTCCTTTAGTGCTCCTCATCATGCAAACAGTTAAGTACAGAAAACATGAAGGGATTTGAATCATGTTATTGAAGAGGAGTATTTTGTACTTTTTACGAATGGAAGCACTAGTTGCTGAATATGGTTTGTTCAAACACCAACTCAGAACTGCATCTCCATTCAGCAACAGCGAGATGATTTGCACCAGACAGAACAGTCACTTACAGAACTTGACCCTTGATATTTCTACAAGACCTCTCCATCCTCCTCTCCCACCCCATTAAAATAAAAAAATTCTAGTGGATTTCCATCATCTAAAGAGTTACTAGAGTTGAGGTAAAATTATCTCAATTTCAAAATAAATTGTTTATTGCTGCTATTATTACTGGTTTTGTTTTCTTTCTGAATTGAGAAAGCTAAATATTATGCATTTGTTATTCTAGGTTACAGTTAGCAACAAATAAGCAAAAGCATTCCAAATACTTTATAGATGAGAGTCCTAAATTTTCTAAAATGTGGCCTGATTCTCTAAATGCAGTTCCATGTCCACTGAATTTCTCTCTTATATTCCATGGTTTATTCAAATAAAGATGATTTAATGAAAAAAGTCTACCTACCCACAGTCCAGGCAATAATCACACCAGAGCCTCTAACACAAAAAACATTTTCCTCAAAGCAGAGAATCTAATGGTCACAAATTATCACATTCCTTTCTCAGGGACAATATTTTGGTACCTACCAGTTGAGAAAGTACCTCATCACAGCCAAATTGAAGTGGTCTGAGCACAGACATGACACTATTTGTTGACTACATCACACAGGTAGAAGCAGTCATAATTTGGTTCCAAGGGCAATGAGCTACAGGAGAAGACAGAGGGCATGACCAGGATCTTGAACAAGGGTGCATAAGTAGAATTACACTTTTGGAAGGATGTGGCAACAATTTACATGTTTACCGAAATTAGGTTAAACCTTTCATCATCCAGTGTGTACCTTAGAGTAGGAGACTCCAATGAGAGGGATAATGACTTAAAGACTGAAGTTGAGTTCTGACATTGCAACAAAAGAAGACACTTATTTGTTCTCTCTCATAGCACACTAATTGTGGAGGAGTGAAGTCCAGTATTCTCACTCATATTTATGAATTAATTAGAAAATTAATTCACAAAGAAGAACAGTGATGGNTTAAAGTAACACACAAAAATTTCTTTTAAAGCCAGAGCATGCCACACCTATGTAGTAGGCTAAACTATGTCTCAGAACCACAGTTTTTACAATATCCACAACTTATGAATATACCTGCAATCTGCCCAAGCTTTATTACTTTTGTCTGATTTTTAATTAGGTGTAGGACAGTGATTTTTGACTATTCAAAACTCAGTTGATGTTTCTGTTCCTTTCATGGAAATGCAATTCATCTTCAGCATCTGAATGTATATATAGCAAGCAAAAGGAGCACTTGGAATATCTGGATTTTTTTATGATACTTCACAGAACTATGGGAGAGAAGAGAGAAGTTTGTTCTCAGGATATAAGGTAGCTATACCAGTAACATAAATATAGAAACCAGATTAAAGTATGGTGTTACAAATCAAAAATTCAACTGGAATGTGCTTAATACTTTATTACTCACACAACATACACCATCTTTTCCTGATTAAGGAACCTTCAATTATAGGTGCACACAGATTTCAAGTATCTCACTGTAAATATATTGAATTTCAATCCTAGCTTTTAAAATTATCACCAAATTCTAGAGAAATCAGTGTCATTTTGGATGCCCTGGGGGTAGAGTAAAAGGACAGGGGCTGTTGAAAGTCTCAGACATACTATCTTAGATCTTCAGCCCTGGAATATCTGAACTACCTTACCCTGTAACCACATGCTGCAACGCTGACAACAGAAATGCTGGAATATAGACTGGAAATGTTATGAACTCACCTCTTCCTCTTTCCACCCCCATTTCCCCAACAGACTTAAGGTAGAAAAACGCACTAAATATCCACAGTTATCCTTAAAGCTAAGTTTATTAGAATAAAAATTATATATTTGAATGCTGAATTCTGTTAAAAACCAGCCTCATCTTTATATGAACTCTACATATGCTTTAAAACTGAGCATGTGCCTTGAAAGGTGTGTCCAGTGAGTAAACCTGAATCATTACACTTGCTTGTACCTTACTGATCCCTAAGAAAGCTGTCAGCTGTAACTGTGGCATTCAGACTTCTTGCACATAACTCGTCAGTGGACAAATCAGTATTTTTTTTCCTTACTTTTCACTAAAAAAAAGAGCATGTAATGAAAATCTTACATAAGATTTTAGCTCATAGCGAAAACTAAATTTAAAGTGGCACTGTGAGAATGAGACCATTTTCCACGCTGACTTACAACTTCAGTAACTTTGATGTATGGCCTATACGCAGAATTCAACCAGTGTGGCCAGTTGATCACATGACAGATAACACCACACTGAAAATAAACACATCTAACAGGTAGTGATGGCTCTGGCAAAAAAATGATTCTAATAGTTCAGTTCTGCATGCTTGATCTTCTGTATCTAATCTTTTTTATTATTTTTAAAAACTTATTATTTTGACTGTTTAGAAGCTATGAGTCACTCTTTAGGACAGAAAAACCCAACCAACAGTAAGATAAGTATAAGCCAACTTGTTATGTCTCCTTGCCAAAACATTTTTTACTTAGCTACGGATACTTTCTGGTCTCTCAAATGAGTCTTCAGCTTTGATTTCACATAGCTATTGATTTTCCAAGTTAAAAAAACATGACTGCATCTTTAATCCTCAGTTGCACAACTGTGCTACCAGGCTCTGCTCCAGTTAACCAGTTATGAATAAAGTTACAGTTCTTGAACAAGCTTATTTGTCTGTTCTTTGCAGACTTTTTAAACTCCTGTCAGAATTCTGGAAAGCAAAGCTGTAGCTTTAAACGAATAAATAAGTAAATAAATAAATAAATTCTCATCTCCATAGACCAGGGCTTGAGAGGTAAACATACTTTCCAGTTTTCAGGATAACCTGCAATATACCTTGTCAAACTTCCCTAAGTGAAGGTGATCAGAGTATCAATGTATTTTGAGCAAATGCAAATACAACATAAGTTGAATTTCTCTTTAAGATGAATGTATTTTTAAACAATCTTTTGAAATGAAACAAGTTATATTGTCAGAAACTGACTTGAGCTGCAGCATCACAGAGTAACCTAGCCAAAAAACAGCAGTGACCTCCAACCTCAACAACACTCTTGCTATTGGATCAACCTTCCTTAACTTTCTTCAGAACCTGGAAGGAGAGCTTTTACAGGAAAGAGCAAAGAGCTTCTAAACACGAACACAAAGCTGAGAAACAGGAAAGCAATTTTTAAGAAGCAGCATCTGCCTCTGAACGACTGCAGTTTTTCAAGTACAGAAAACCGGGGCTAAGATCGCTGCACCTTTTTTTTCTCTTTTTTCCCCCCTTTTTTTTCGTTTTTCACATGGGCATTTCTGGTTAAAACAATAAAGACGTGAAGTGAAAGTGCTGCAGAGATATACCAAAGAGGGGAGGGCAGGAGGAGAGGAAAGAAAAGGATTAAAACCCACAAAACAAATCAGTAAATGTATCATTCCAATAAAAGGCGCAACAATTACAGAGAAACTTTAAAGTAACTTACCTCGAGGGAGAGAGATCAAAGAGGTGTTTTCAGTCGGAGCTTGCTCTGGCCCTCCAGGCCCCGGAGGAAGAGGTTCTCTCACTTGGGACATCTGCCAGCTCTCGCGCCGAGTAACAGAGCGCCTGCACCCCTCTCCAACAAAACTAACACGCGACCCTGAAGGAACAAGCAAATGAAAGGGCTCGTTAATGTATTTTATGCAGAAAACTCACGGCTCGGGGCGCGGGAACGAGGAGGGAGAGCAAGGGAGCGGCGGGAACTTGGCTGCGCGGCGACGGGCGCGCCCCCCGCCCCCTGCGGCGAGCCCCAGCGGGGCCGGGGGGCGGCGGCCGCGGGGCGGGAGTGGCCGTGGGCG
>VWZD01009953.1:4872-16874 GCA_013396695.1 Sakesphorus luctuosus
GGGGGGGGGGAGGAAAGAACCACTAAAATAGTAAATGTATCCACCACTTGCAGAGAAACAGAGTATCATCACCTGCATAAGGTAACTAGACATAAACATACTCTTACCTAATTTCTGCTTATCTGGTGCCTTGCAGGTATAGCATGAACCTTCCTTTCTTAACTGCCAATAAAATTGTCATCCCACCAAGAGTAATAAACAATCTGGAGAGGAAACAAAACATGATTTATCACTATATTTTGTTTTACTTAATTCAGTGGTAGTTTGGTTCTACATTTGTTGTTTGAAGACATTACTGCTAGGTCAACACTTATCTAGCTTTATTGACAGAGGGACAGTGCCAGAAGCAGTGGTATGGAAAAGATGGCTGGGGTTATGGATGATGCGCTCCCTGGCCAAGATGCTGTCATGCTTACATCCACCTTTCATCATCATCTTGGGACTCAGTGGGAATATTATTTAAGAAAAAAACACTCTTGCACTTTCATGTAACAGATTCTGATCCTGATAACAGCATTGCAGAGACCTTCCTGGCTATTTTGCACTCAGAAAATTCCAGCGTATCCATATTGTTTTCCATGCACTCAGTGGTATACAGAGTTTATTAAAAAATAATAATAAAAATAAAAAAGCAACTATACTCACCTGGCTAGTTTTCTAGGCTTCTTGCAACTTTACAGGAAATGAACAAATGCTACATTACACAAATATTTGTACGCTTGTGTAAGCAGAAAATAGGCAGTTTGGACTCATCAATACTTCCTTAAGAAGAGACATATAACATAAATAGAAAATTAATTATTGAAATATTTTAATTTCAACAAATAGAAATAAAAACCTCCGACCTTTTAAAAATATAAACATTCTTTGTGATAAAATTATAACAAAGATAGTAAAATTGTATTATGAATTGATATTTCATTATTTCAATAAAGNTAGACAGCATCAGTTATAAATCCCTTCCCTCCAAACACAAATGTTTCTGAGTCAATGAAAGGAAAAAAGGAAAAAAAAAAAAAAGGGAAAAGCAAAGGTCTAACTGCCATGTAAACTCATTTTAAATGTCATGTCTTATTAGAACCCAATAAGTGGAACGTCTGTTTTCTCCCTTTGGTTAAGCCATCACATCTGTCAAAATTTTTTCATTCCATCATTCCTCAGACATTTAAATGACAGACAGTCCTAGGGAAAAAAAAAAATCCTTGTAATCCTACTCTTCATGTTAAACTGCCTCTAGAGAGATATTTAAAGTATACCACATCATGGTAGGAGCAGAGCCCTAAACTTCTCAATTCCACTTATGATTTGCTGCCTTTTTGGAAAATGGCAATAAATTGGCTCTCTACAGTTCTTGACCTCTTGACTTTTGAACCATGGCTGTTCATGCCTTAACTTTGCTTGTTTAAGTCAGAAGCTATCGTATCACTCTGATCCTTTCCCAGAGGGTCTTGAGATTTAAGTCTCCTGAACGGTTAAGCTCCCCCTCTAGTGTTCACTGCTTATCACATTATTCCTCCAAGAAGAAGGGAAAACATGTGTCACTTCTCAACTTCTCACAGAGATGGATTCTGCTCATTTAGAGCTTAAAAGTTTAATGGCAGTAGCAAGAAGATTAAAAGGTAAATAGAACACTTTAAATGTGTTTTTATTTGCCTTCTTTTGATTAATTTTGTAAGAACAGACAGAAAATAACAATGAAGAGTCTAGTCTGAAATTAAGTGTAAAATAATGCCTGATCTTAAAAAAAACCCCAACTAGTAGCATGCAGAATATCTGAAACAGTCAGTGTTTAGGGGGTAAACCATAGTATAGCATTACCCCTGGGAAAGCATCAATTTGTGCACAGGTGAGTAAGTTAATAACTGAAACCAAGGTATGAGAAATCTTCCTTTAAGTGCTGATTACTAATCAAATAGTGGCAGGAATTTCTCACATATCTCTTTCCTTACTAAGTCTTGTTAGAGACCTGCAAAAGACATCTTTATTGCTTGAGGGTTGGCATATTCATTTATATGCATGCACATTGATTATTTGGATTTACTTTAATGAAACAAAATCTGAATGAAAATCAGTTAATTGTAATAATCAAAATCTGGAAGCCTGAAAGGTTAGAAGTTCAGGCTCTTTGTTAAGTGCAGCCTTGGACCCACAGCTAAACACAGCCCCGAATTTCTTGTATGGTGGAAACACTGAAAAAACAAACCCTGACAAACCCAGATGAGAGTACATCAGCACATCATCCGCAAATCTGAATTGATGCTTAAGATGCATAGTATTTGAGTTAAACGGAGGAATGTATAATCAGCCCTTCCTTTTAAGGTCTTCAAGCAAACTCTTCATGAAATACTATTAAAAATTCAAAGTACACATGCTGATCTGTGACAAAATATTTTGGTTTTTATTCGCCCAGATAATTTTTCTTAATTGATATCTAACTATGATTGATATAAGCAATACTTCTCTTTATTTAGTAGCCATTTTTTAATCAGAAATAGAAAAATAGGGCAAGTCAGCAGATGTCATCTAAAAAAGTTCTGGTTTTGTTTTAGATATGAAAACATCTATTAAATGATCTCCAAGAAAAACTCTAGTGGAGCAATTCCTACCATTCTAACGATTCTCATGCAAAAGAAATGCTCTGGAAAACTATGTTCATTGTGTTAAAATTTTCCTACAACAGAAAGAAAGGAATCTTGCCCTGTTTGATAACACTACTACATGGCCCATTTAACTTTTGCCTTTTCAATGTGACTTTCCTTCTTATTTATCCCCTTTAATATTAAATATTGTGGCATGTAAAAAATTGAATTAAAAATGTAAAACATATCTGAACAAAATCAGACACTTTAATGGATTTAGTATTATTTTTCCTCACTACATTCTTTCATGAACAATTTCAATATCTGGATTTTTCATTCCAAGTACATTGAAAACTTCAAATCCTTACTGCAGTGGATAATTCTGCCCTCCGCATGCTTCTGCAAGGTGTGCACCATAGCAAATTTCTCATACTTAAAATAAAAATAATGTTTTAGAAAATAGGACTGCACATTTTTCAGGATTCTCAAAGTTTTTTGTTCTGCTGGTGTGCATCAGAACTCTGCAATCAGAACATATTTAGACTGGTCAGTGAGTTACAAGTATGTGTAGATTATGACTGTGCTGGGGAATTTCTACAAGAAGTGGACAGAACTATTGAAATTCACCTTATTGCAACCTCTTTACAAAGAGGTTGCACTAAGTAATTTCTATAGTACTATAGAAACAAGTAATTATAGTAATTTCTAAAGTACTATAGAAATAAGCTGTAAAAGTACAAAGGTAGGACATGGATTGATTATTTTGGAAGAAAGAGGGGGCTAAATATGAATCATCTTTAATACTATCTACTCTGAGTACAGAGCATTGTTGGAACAGAGAGCTAAGATATAATGAATATTGACTAATGTGGCCATTAAGTCATCCATAAAGCAAAGACTGATGTCTTCCTTATGTGTAGACCCCTCAACCATGCATGCAAAAGCAAGAATCTAAAATAACATGTACTTCAATTCCTCAGTGCTACAATGGCGGTACCAATCCTGTCCTGCTGTCCTTCAGTGAACATCCTGGAGAAAAACATGCCACCAAGACTGAGGAGAAGATTGCTTAGCATCAAACTGGCTGATACTTCCCCAAATGGACAGATGAGCAGCTGTGTTGCAATAGAACTGGCTTGATTCGCAGACCACAGAGATAAGTCAGATGAGAAACATAACGAAAGGCATTACATAAACAAAGCTCAAACTGTAACTCAGAATCTTAATTAGTTTCTAAGTGGTTCCTTTGGCAAGAAATCAGTTGTTGTGTAAAGAGTGGCAGGGTGCAGAGAAGACATTCAGGAAGAGAATAAAATAAAGACACAGATATGCTACCCAACACACAAACTTCCCCACATGGAAGTCAGAACAAACTAATGGACCCACCCACTACTTTATGAGAATGTTTTTCCTCCTGAAATCTCACTTCTTTAAAAGTAAAAATAAAGAGATATACAGATTGTTTCAGACATCTAGGACTAAAAGGTAGGATGCAGTACAAAATATATATTAATAAATGGTATTTACTTGTAGTGTAGACATAAAGTCAACAAGAGAAAGATTAGCAATTAAGAAGGAAAAACAAATTTTTCATTCTTCTGGAGAAAAAAAGTTCTTGAAAAGGAGATAACTATAGAACTGATAAGAACTTCTTCCTAAAAATGTATATAATGTCTTATTAATCAATCAGACTTACAGATATTATTCCCTAATTATGTTTAAACTGGTAATTTAACATACTTCTAAATTAAAGAGGAAAACAATTCTATATGAGATTAGGGGAACAGTTCTTCACTTTACTGTATTTGCAAGATATCCCATCTCCTGCAGAAGGTATTTGAGCATCATTGAAACAATGTAGACACTGAATATAGATTAGAACTCTGTTTTCTGAAGAGGAGAGTCTCTTCAGTGGATCGTTCTCAGTCCCACGAATAGCCCCACGAACCCGGGATTCGGCGCGGAAGTCAGAGATAAATCCCCACGGAGGTATGGTCAATGCTTCAACTTCATTGTAAAATGAGCACAACTAATATACTTTCTTAAGCTGATCATGCATACAATAAAAACTTTCAATTGGTTAACTGTAACTGTCCATGTGCCCAAGCTGCAAAGCTGATTGGATGGCAGGTGGCCTTCACGTGGGTAGCGTTGAGAAACTCAAACCACTAAAGACCGGTTTGCTCCAGCCTTGTGGTTGCCACGACCCTGTCAAGGACACAGTGTCCTTGACTATCTATGGCAAGCAGGGGGTTGTGCACACAGGCTTCTGTTAGAATGCCGTGGCCTGAATCCACGAGCCATGCCCCAACACATCCCCCTTTTTCTTTTTGCATAACCCATGTTTGATTAATTGTTTTTAATAATACTCGTTTCAAACAGCTAAAAGGACAAGCAAAAATGATTAAACAAACCAAAATAATAATCAAAATCAACAATCCTTGCTTAGGAAAATCACGCAGCCAGCTGGCTATACCTAGTGAAGAAAACCACTTATCTAAAGGAGAGATATTAATGGTCAGTTTGTTAAGGCTGCCTTTCAGGAATTGAATCTTTTTGTGTATGGACTCAGAGTGGTCGGACAGGTTCATACAGCACATTCCCTTGAATTCTTCACAACCATGGCCATGAGCCATCAGCAGGAAATCAATGGCTGCATGGTTTTTTAACACAGCATGTTATACGCTGTTAACAGCAGCTGAGAGCTCAGAGAGTATTTCTGAGGTGATGTTGAGCTGTTTTTGAGCCCAGCAACCTAATCTTTGTACTAGCTGTAGCACTTTGTTCACACCAACCGGGGCCAAAACAGATGCAAAGAAGTTAGCAGTTGCGCCCCAATACTCTACTACATCACTGTCAGGTTGGTTACAATTGGCTTCAGACAATTGCTGAATCGAGCGCTTTGACCGAGTGCTAAGGTTTTTATGCCACAAAATAAGATCTCTCATTGATGGAGTAAACATGGTTAACTTCCTTGTGTAGCACGGTCCACCTTTCGCATGAGCAGGTACACCATGCCATGCTTGGTCTCCACAAATGAGAAAGTAGCCGGGGGGCAGGGCTCTCCTTTGGTTGCCCTTCATGTAGGCAATCCTTATTATTGGATACCCCAGGATTTGTGACCCTGTAATATTCCACCACCAGCTATTGTTGGTGTATATGTCATTGTAGGGGGTCACATCTGGCCAAGCCTCGTCAGAAGATTGCTTTGACCAGCCTCTCGAGTTAGTCACATTGGCCTGATGGAACATAATGCAAGACTCATTTCCGGGGAGTGATCCGAGCAGCTCTATCTCTTGTGGGCCCTGCGCCATGGAAGTGTTAAGCTGCCATATAGTATCCGCACTGGCTTGTCCAATGCAGGTGCTTAGGTGGCTGGCGCAACAGGGGTGGTCTTTACCAATTCCTTCGCAATTTAGCTGGTCTCTCCCCTGAATTGCCTGGATGGTCATCCATGCCTCTTTGATACCACAGGGGACAAAATCTTTACTATTATAATAGGGTATACCTATTAACCAAGTACAAAAAGGGTCGCCAACACTGGCAATGCTTAAGCAAAAATCTGTTAAGTTTGCTTGTTGGGCAAAAGTCACCCACACATTTTGATTTGGCAAAATCTTAGTTGCAACAGCAATAAAGCTAAATGCACAAACAAAAACAATACAGAAAACAAGCTTCATTGTTAACCTTGATATGTACAACTTACAAACTCTACTCTTACTACAACTGATTGTTTTGCCCACACTACTTGTCGCAGGGCTCCTTTTAAGGCAAATATCTTTCAGGCATAATCTAGGCCTTGATATCCTTCAAAGACAGGCCGCCATGGGTTATCTCTACTAATTATAACTGCAGTTTGAATAAAATCTATTTTACAGTCACCGTAACAGTCATTACACAAACTGCCGTCTTGAGCCAAGGACAGACTAGGCCAAATAAAATTCTCCTGGCAGCGTCCACAACAAAGACACAAAGTTAATTGATCACGGCAAAGGGGACAAACTCGATTTTTCCATTCATAGACTTTTGGATTCAGTTCCCAAACCCCACCTAGGCCTTCCCGTTTAAACAACTTGGTGGTTACCACAGTAGGATCTACAGAGAGGAGTCCTGGAATATCAGCTGCTTCGGCCACTTTTATGGTGAGAACAGTTATTGCTCTTTGCTGTTGGAAGTGACAGCAGGGTCGTTTGGTGAGAATGCAGCTGAAACAGGAAGAGTCCATTTACTGGGCACCCACAGAGGTCCGGAATCTGTGGAGACACAACTATAACCCCTACCTGTAAATAATAGTGGCTTAGGGCCCACCCATTGTCCCATTGTTGGGTCTTTGTAATTTATTGGCACTTGGGGCAACGGGTTGATTTTTTGGGATGTGAAGTGCAGCTGCACCAGGGTCTGTTCTGAATCTTGGCTGAGACTGAGGAAGTTAAGCATGAATAAAACTTTACTCAGCCTTGTATGTGAGTCTAGCACCTCTTTATCTTTTTGCTTCTGCAGGTACAATTTTAAGGTTCAATTAGCCCTTTCTATGTCAGCTTGTCCTGTAGACAAATGTGGGATTCCTGTAATGTGTTTTACTCCCCAGTTGGCTAAAAACTGCCTAACTTTCCCCCCCACATATGAAGGGGCATTGTCAGTCTTTATCAATTGGGGGACTCCCATTACTGTAAAGCAATTTGTAAGGTGTCGGACTACATGAAACCCCTTTTCTCCTGCTTGAGCTGTGGCCCAAAGCATACTTGAGAAGGTATCGATAGTCACATGCACGTATTTGGGGCAGCCGAACTCAGGGATATGGGTTACATCTATCTGCCAGACCTCTCCGGCTTGCAGGCCTCGTGGGTTGACTCCCAGCCCTAAGGTGGGGCCAAACTGAGCGCGCTGAGGGCACGCTCTGATGATTCCTTTTGCATCTTCCCATGAGATTTTAAACAAACACCTCAGAGCCCTGGCATTTTGATGGAACTGTGCATGGCTATCCTGAGTCTTCCCAAATTCGCTCACAGGTCCCTGCATGCTCAAACTAACTAGGGAGTCCGCTTTTGCATTTCCCTCTCCTAAGCCTAGAGAAGTTTTGTGGCTATGGATGTGCAACACACAACATGGCTGTGTGTGGCTTTTCAGTACCTGCACTGAGTTAATGACCATCATCTTTTGTGGTCTGACCATGGCATGTGTGACTTGCCAGCCCAAGTAATTCCAGGGAGCTTGTGATTGGATTTTTTCCGGCACCACTATTAGCCCCTTCTGCCTTAAGTGCATAGTGAGGGTCTCGGCAATGTTCATAGGAAAGGGTTTTTCTTGGCACAGGAGTATGTCATCCATGTAGTGGTAGATGATGGTGCCAGGCATACCTCTTCAGATTGAAGAAAGAGCCCAAGCTACATACAGCTGGCACATAGTTGGGGAGTTCTTCATATCCTGCGGCAACACCACCCATTCATTAACACCTGGCTGGCTCACTTTTATTGATCGATGGGATGGTGAAAGCGAATCTCATGGTGTCTTCAGGATGCAAGGCGATGGTGAAAAAACAGTCCTTCAGATCAATGACTAGGAGATGCCATTCTTTGGGGAGCATCATAGGCAACAGCAACCCAGGCTGTAAGGCGCCCATTGGCCACATCTGGTCGTTGACCTTGCGAACATCCTGTAGCAATCACCATTTCCCTGACTTCTTTGCGATCACAAAAATTAGAGTATTCCATGGCCTGACTGAAGGCTGCACATGCCTGGCATCCAGCTCCTCCTGCACAAAACGATTGGCAATTTCTAGCTGCTCTTTTGAAAGTGGCCACTGCTCAATCCAGACTGGGATGTCAGTCTTCCATCTCAGCCTGAGAGTTGGCGGCTTTTCAGCAGTGACCTTTGCTAAAAATTTTGAACAGGCTCAGGGATGGACAGTACAGCTCCTGTTTGACTCATAACTTCTCTGCCAATCAGGCCTCCAAGCTGGCCTGGCAGCGGCATAACATAGGGTCTCACAGTCACTGTTTGACCGTCAGGGAACTTGAGCTGCACTGGCTGGGCTGCTTGCTGAGGGCTGGAGCCACCTCCTACTCCTTGGACTGCATCAAGGGCGCTAATGATCTTCCAGTGTTTTGGCCACAAATCCCGGCTGATGATGGTTACGTCTGCTCCAGTGTCCATCGTCATAGAGAAGACTTTGGTGTCGCTTCCTGATGAAAGTTTCACCGTAACTATCGGACAAGTTTTCATCTGTTGCACCAGCGAGACAATGGTGTCACCTGACAACCCAAAGCCCTGGGTGCCTCTTTGCATTGATGACTTCTTTCCAAGGTTCATTCTGGGGAAAAGGACGAGCTGAGCTATGTGTGTGCCTTTCTTTATTACTATTGGAGGGGTAAGGGTACAGCAAGTCATCATAATTTCTCCTGTGTAATCAGTGTCGATGACCCTGGGAAACACTATTAACCCTGCTGTTCCAGCGGAAGACTGCACAATCAGAAGAGCTCCCACCAGGCTATTTTTGTGAAGAATGGGTCCTTTAATGTCAGTGGGCACCTTTTGAGCTTGTTGGGTAGACAGGGTGAGGTCTATTGCTACTGCCACATCGAAGTCCAAGCTTCTGCTTGTGGCTGGGGCTGGTAGCTGGTCGAGAGCATTGGCCCAGCCATTTGTGTCTTGGCGTGGGGACCCTTCACGGTCCCCTTCCTGTTTTTTGTCAGTTTGCAGACCCTGCTGTTGTGGTTATCTTTCTGGCATCGGTCGCACCAAACTGTAACCGAACAGGCTTTGCACATGTGGCCCTTGGCCCCACATCTGAAACACACAGGAGCGGAATTCTGGTTCTTGGAGTCGCTGGGCTTGACAAATTTTTGCGCCACGGCAGCAAGGAGTTCCTGAGTCAGCTTCATGGTGGCAGCGAAAGCTCCTGCCATAGCTTGACTCATTTTTTGCTGATTGGCTTGGTCGGCTACTTCAAGCATTTCAGATATGTCCGCCGTCTTTGGAAGCATGGCTAGCAAGGATTTTGTCTTCAGGTTGGCATTTTCAAAGGTGAGTAACTTGAACGTGGACATTTTTTCTTCATCCCCGAGACCTGATTGAGCTGCTATGGATTGGTGAAGCCTATCTAAGAAATGCTGATATGATTCAGTCACTCCTTGTTTGACAGAGGTGAATGAAGGGAGCGGTGTAGGTTCTGGGACAGCATAAAAGGCTTGGAGAGCTAAATGCACCATCATGTGGTGGATTTTGGTGGGATACTGCAGCTGAACTTGTATGCCTGCGTATGCGCCATTATCTTGGGTTGAGCTGGCAAAATGCCAACTGTCCAACACAGAGTGAAAAGGGAAGAAGAGGGAGAGGGAAAAAGAACCTCCAAACTAGGTTTATGCTGAAACTAACTACATGTATTTATACACAAAAGAGAAAATTAAAAGAAAACTACAATATAACACACACTTACACAAGTGTTATGTATATATAACAAGAAATAACCTCCAACTCCCCAATTAATACAAAGTGTATTACTCTAGATCTATAAGTACTCTAAAAGACACCCTGCAAGAAAGATAAGGTATAACAACAAAATATTTCTACTTCCTTGAACTCAAACAAAATGCAAGCGTGGCAGCAGCAGGAGCAAGGCCTACTCCAAGACAGGAGCTGCACCACGTTTGTCTTGTACCTCGGCCAAGGCAGAACTGACTAAGCCCCTCCCACACACTGGGTTTTATCCCTTTTGAGATGATGTCGTAACATGGTATGGAATACAACACCATTGGCTAGAAGAAGTCAGCTGTTAGCTTGTCCAGCTCAGCTCAAGCCAGCTGACAATCCCAGGCCTGGTCTGAACTCCAAAGCCCAAATTTAGGCACATCAGCCAAACCTATAACAGCCGTCTCCAACAAGTATCTCGGGGGTGATCCCTGCAAGGGGGTCACCAGCAGCCTGAGGCCGGTTTGCTTCTAACTGCACAAGCTGCCGCCCCTCTTTGTGCCAGATGATTTGCTGTGAAGGGATTAATAGGTACTTGGCGATCATATGGAATGTTGGTTTTGGAGGTAAAGAGCCAGTCTACACTGCTCGACCGCTTTCCGTCTTCAAACCTCCTTTCCTTAGGGTCTTCTTGGCTTGCTGTAACATTTTCCACTCACGTTGCTCGTAATGATGAGCTTTGTTATTATCAATCACTACAGGGCATGCAATAGAGCTTGCTTCAGTCCGTTCGCCATCAAGGATGGCATCCTGTACAAAACCAGTCCAACGTTCTGGCCTTGGTTTGCCAGCTTCTCAAGGAGGCAGTGCCTTGCTTCTGCAAGACTGTGAGGGCTTAGGATCTTCCTCGTCTTCATCTGATGGCACTGAGTGCTCCCAATATTGGTGGAAAGTGGGCCTTTTTGGGTCTTTCCTTCGTAGGGGAATATTGTTAATTTTTTCTTCCATAGCTTTGAAGGCTTGGCCATTTTCCTCAGCCATCTGTTCAAGAAGAGCTTTCATCTTTCTTTCTAAAGGAGTTAACTCGGCTGACTGGCTGCCATTAGGGTCAGCACCGTCTGTGATGCAGAAGGAGGTGGAGTGATCGGCACTAGGGATGGGCAGGTTGCACCACCCGCGTTTGCAGGAGGACTAGAAGTCACTTCTGTATTTGTAGGCAGAGCACGCTTGGCAATCGAAGCGAACACTTCCTCATTTCTTGCAGGCAGAGCACTCTCGGCGCTTGGAGCAGATACCTCCTCGTTTCTCTCAGACTCAAAATTGGACAGGAGCTTGCTCACTGTCTGATCATCATTCCTTTTACCCATCATTCCTTTTATGGCAAAGCTTTTTTCTCCTAGCCCCAAGAAAACTTTCCACAGCTTGTGTGGCTCCCCTGTCAAGGTGGGATGAAGAGGAGGGGCCAAAGGGAGAACTGCTTACTCCTTCTCTGGAGCTAGAAAGGTGATATCAGCTGCTGCAACTTTTGATTCAGCTTTCATTTCTTTCAGGGCATTGGTCACAGGCCTCCAGGGCCCTCCCAAGGTCGCTGTTTGCTTATTTTTCCCCTGAATATGCATGTCCCACATGAGATCCCCCACTTCCCGCCAATGCTCCCATGCAAAGAGCATCAGTGGGCTGGTAAAAAACCCTTGCTCTCGAGACCATGCTAAGAGCTTGTCAAGGAGCTTTTCACTGACCTCCTCCCCTTGCTTGGCAAGGATATTAATCAAAAGTCTTTTGGCGGCAGCTAATTTGGCCTCCATCTTTTCGATAAGCCTGCGATAGAGGGAAGGTAGCGACCCTTCCTACCTGACTCGGAACTTCTTTTCTCGGTCTTCTCTATCCCGGCTCTTCAGTGTCTCCATTGGCTTGCCGTCTTTCTCGCGTCCTCCTTTGGTCTTGGAGTGCGACCTGCTGATCAGGGCTTCCCGGCTCGGTTCGTCTCCACTGGGGGGCTACGGCTGGTGGTCTTTT